>PVKP010005961.1:0-86068 GCA_004027715.1 Plecturocebus donacophilus | reverse complement strand
CATGTATGTGACTCACCTTCTTCATGCATGTGATGACCTTATCCATGCATGTGACTCACCTTCTTCATGCATGTGATGACCTTATCCATGCATGTGACTCACCTTCTTCATGCATGTGATGACCTTATCCATGTATGTGACTCACTTTCTTCATGCATGTGGTGACCTTATCCATGCATGTGACTCACCTTCTTCATGCATGCGATGACCTTATCCATGCATGTGACTCACCTTCTTCATGCATGTGGTGACCTTATCCATGTATATGACTAACATTCTTCATGCATGTGATGACTTTGTGAATGTGACTGTTTGTCTTTCCATCCCCGTAAAACATAAACTCAGAGCAAGGCCTTTGTCTACTTTTTTTTTAATTGGTGTATCTCCAGTGCCTAGCTCAGCACACAGTAAGTATGCCAAACTACATGTTGAAAGGTTGGGAATGAAGGCCAAGAAAGGTCCAGGGTGGAAAGGAGCTTGCAGAGAGTGATAGGTGCCTGCCCCGTTCCCCCGGTCTTACAGAAATCACCCCCCGACTTCCCACCCTGACAGGTCCCAGGATGGCCTCACCAAGAGGTGCATGGTCACGAATCATTCCCTTCACAACTCCCAGATGAGCCAAGGTTGCCATGGAGAAGGCCCAGACGAGGTCCCTGGGCTGCACTCACTTGCCAGCAGGTGCAGGGTGGCAGGTGGGGGCTGCTGGCTGGCCCTGGCCCTGGCCTGCACCCCTCAGGCCCCCGCTCCTGCCTCCCCAAGCCTCAGTCCTTTTAGCTCTCATTTGTAAGTGGGCCTCAGCCCAAGCGCAAAATTCAGCGGGAATCCGGCTGGGTTCCCAGACGCTTAATTGGAGCTGGGCTCTTCATTACCTGCACACCTGTTCCCCAGCACCATATGGTCTGAGGTAAATAGACTGTAATTGTTTATCCAGAGTCCATTCTGCCGTGAGTGAGTGAGTGCGGGGCCGCCTCTGTGCCACGGCCACCTCCCCCTCCATCGCCCCTGCCGCTGATCCCTCTCCGGGCTGCTGAAGGACGAAGCCTCACGCAAGGTTAAAGAGCTGACAGCTGTCCCGGCAGGGCCACCTTCCACGTCCATGGTGCACTTTGGAGCAGTTTCTCCGCCAGCTCCAAGGAAAAGTCCCTGCCCAGCTATGCCACTGCCGGGAGCTTGGCAGCCGGGCCTCCCTCCCTTCCACCACGGCCAAGCAGCTGGGCCCCTCACTAGCCCTGGGATCATTGATCTCTTTCCCTGTGGAGGCTGGAAGACGTCTGAGAAGGGCCTGGGCTTTGGATCCTGGAAGGCATGGGCCCTGCCTGGATCTCCACGCTGCCACTCTCCAATTCAGTGGCCTCGGGTGAGACTTCATGTCTCAGGCCTTGGCTGCTGCATCAGGGCATGATTTTTTTATGCATCACATGGTCATTTATAACAGAAGGCACTAATGTTCACGGGGTGTGTCCTGTTGGGTCAGCACGCTGCCGTGTACTTTAGAGACAGGACCTCTTGGAGGAAGGCTTCGATTATTCACACTTTACAGAAGAACAAAGTCAGGCTTAGGCTGGTGAACCCATGTGCCCAGTACCACCCAGCCAGAAACTGGGGGAGCTGGAATTCTAACCCAGTTCTGTCAATTTTGGAACCCGATCTCCTGACCACCATGCTATATTTATGTTATGAGATCATGCATCAAAGGGACCTGGCCTGGTGCCTAGCATAAGAAGAAAATCAATAAGTGCCCATTTTTTTTCTCTCTGCCCTTCCTTCAGTGAACAGATGCCCCCACCGCCACCACTCAGGCTTCTGGGAGGCATCCAGAGCTCCGGGCTGCCAATGTGCCCTCCCCCAAGGCAGAGTATAAATAGAGCAGAGCCTGGTCCCCTCCCCAGTCCCCTTGCCTTTGCTCCTGGCCAGCCCTACCAGGAAGAAGTGGCCCTTCCCCACCATCCAGCTGATCCCCAGATGTCACTGGACCACCACGCAGCCGGGCAGACAAAGGAGGAGGCAGGATGGTGGCTGGCGGGCAATGCTCCAACAGAGCTGAGCTCCCAGCCTTGGAAGAAGGCAGATGAGTCGATCTTAAGAAAGAGCAAGGGGACTGGGCGTGGTGGCTCACGCCTGTAATCCCAGCACTTTGGGAGGCCAAGGCAGGTGGCTCACCTGCGGTCAGGTTCAAGACCAGCCTGTCCAACATGGTGAAACCCCGTCTCTACAAAAATATGAAAATTAGCTGGGCATGATGGCAGGTGCCTGTAATCCCAGCTACTCAGGAGGCTGAGGTGGGAGAATGGCTTGAACCTGGGAAGTGGAGGTTGCAATGAGCCAAGATCGCGCCATTGCACTCTAGTCTGGGTGACAGAGCAAGACTCAGTCTCAAATAAAAAGAGCGAGAGAAAGAGCAAGCACCCCTTGCTCTTCTGCATTTTGAGGGCTCTGGCTGAAGGCATGACCCCTGCAGGAGGCAGAGTGCTCAGTACATTGGTGGGGAACCAGAGCCACATGAGAACCTGGACACCCCTAGGCACCGGTGCCTCTCCTCGGGCACGGGAGAAGGCTGCTCTTTGCCACCTCACCACCTGAGTTTTTCCCTTTCCTGCCCAGAGCTGCTCCAGGAGGATGGATGGCTTCCCCAAGCCCAAGAGAACGGATGCTGTGTCCTCTTAATCTGCACGGAATTGGTCTTTAATATGATGAAGGGTTCCTAGACCTTTCAGCTCTGACAGATCCCCTCTGTAGCAAAGTCACTGGCTCTTACCAGAGTCTGCATGGGCTGGCAGGCAGCCTCAGAGGGGGCTCAGAGGCTGTCTCACCCCCAGCCAGTCGGCAGCAGCCCCTCCAGCCCAGAGGAAGGATGAGACCCAAGTCCTATCCTTCGACACACTGTCATCTCCCTGGATAGATAGACACCAAGTTCCCACTACACACACATTCATCAGCCCACAAAGAGGAGCTCTGCACATGAAGCACATGGCCTCAAGGAAGTCAGGAAACCAGGGGGAGCAGAAAGAAGTTGGAGCCTGTGGGGTAATTAGGGAAGTCTTCCTGCAAGAGGTGTCCCCAGGGTGCTTGAGAGCTCTGATCCCCATCAGTTATCTGCTGGCTCTGTGGAAGGCAGGGGCTCAGGTAGAAGCAAGAATTCTTCGAGCAAGAAAAAATATATATACACAAAAAATAAAGGAAAAAGCCTTTCCTAGCAAGTTTTCCATCTGCCCATGGGGAGGCCCTTTGAAGAAGAGCCTGTGGCCCGAGCGGCAGCAGCTGCCGACTCCCACATCTCTGGAAAGGGGAAGGAGTTTTATGAGATACTTAAGCTGCTGTATAAATTGGTCCCTCAGGGGATGCCATGTGGGCCTGCCTTGGCCTGATGAGCATGGGGATATCTGCAAGCCCAGGCGTCAGACAGGGCTGCTGGAGTGGTCAGCAGGGTGCCTCCCTGCCCTCGGCATGGGAAAGACGCAGTGTCTGGGAAGCAGGAGTCCCACTCCCTGGGAATATGAGCTTTCGAGGAAATCTCTGTAACTCAAAGACTTGGAGGGCCAGGCGTGGAGGCTCGTGCCTGTAATCCCAGCACTTTGGGAGGCTGAGGAGCGCAAATCACAAGGTCAGAAGTTCGAGACCAGCCTGGCCAATATGGTGAAACCCTGTCTCTACCAAAAATTAGCCGGACGTGGTGCCACATGCCTGTAGTCCCAGCTACTCAGGAGGCTGAGGCAGGAGAATCTCTTGAACCTGGGGGGCGGAGGTTGCAGTGAGCTGAGTTTGCACCATTGCACTCCAACCTGGGTGACAGAGTGAGACTCCGTCTCAAAAAAAAAAAAAAAAAGACTTGGAAACTGGACACAGGTGTTCTGGTCAGGGTCCTGGGTAGGGGTAGGAGCCCTGGATGAAAGGGAAGAGGAAGGAATATGTCCTGGACTCCTGTTCTACGGCTGGACATGGGACCAGGCACTTTATAGACACTCTCTCATTTAACCCTTGAGGACCATCCTGCCAGGTATCATTACTACTCCCATTTCACAGATGAGAAAACTAAGGGCCAGAGGGATGAAGTCACTTGCTGAAGGTCACACAGCCAGAAGGGGCCAGAGATGGCATTCGAACCCAAGCCACACACTGGGCCTCTCTTTGAATGTTCCACTCCGGGTAGGCCCAGGGAAGGTGGAGCAGCTGGATACAGTCCCCAGACCTTTGCAAACTAGACTGGACTTTGTGGCACAGCCTCCAGCCCTGAGATTCAGGGGACACGCAGAGCTGGCAGGGTTTGAGATGAGGGAGGAGGGCTGTTTCCTGGGGCTCGTTCCCTTATCAGAACACCTGTGTCCAGCTTCAAAGCCATGGCCGTACACTGCCAGGACCCTGTCCCCACCTCCCAGGCATCCAGCAGGCAGCACATGGCACAGGCATCTGGGACTCACCTGAGAGATTCTCTCAGCCCAGGTGGGGGCTCAGCTCAAGCGAGTAGGGAGTGAATGTCCCTAGAGGCAGCCTTGGCCAATATCAGATGGAATCAGAGGATGTAACTTCCAGCTGCTCATCCCTTGGGTGGAATAACTTCCAGGGGCTCTTCACCATCTCCCCAAGTTCTCCAGTGGAACTGGGCACCATTGCCCTTGGCAGTAACCTGCTCAATGGCACAGCATCCTGCATTCACTTCTTCCCACCCTGTCTCCTTTTCCACTCCCCTGCTAGGGCTTCTCAAGATCACCTCCCAAAACAATAGACATGGGCCGGGCACTGTGGCTCATGCCTGTAATCCCAGCACTCTGGGAGGCCGAGGCGGGTGGATCACAAGGTCAGGAGTTTGAGACCAGCCTGGCCAACTGGTGAAATCCATCTCTACTAAAAATACAAAAATAGCCAGGCGTGGTGACGGGCACCTGCAATCCCAGCTACTCAGGAGACTGAGGCAGGAGAATTGCTTGAAACTGGAAGGCAGAGGTTGCAGTGAGCTGAGATGGTGCCACTGCACTGCAGCCTGGGCAAAAGAGCAAAACTCCATCTCAAACAAACAAACAAACAAAAACGCACTCCACCCCTTGTCTTGGGTCTGTCTTGGGTCTGCTTCTGGGGGACTCAAGCTTAGCCTTCCCCTGTGCACCCTTCCTGCACCCCTCCCTGTGTTCCCGTCCACCTGACCCCAATGCCTAGGGAGAATGAAGGTAGGTTTTCTCCTCCAGGAGACATAACTAATAACAAGATCACGAGCAACCCAAAGACACAGGCCTCGAATGTTACACAGCCGGAGCGAGATCCGTATCTCCCTATGCATAGTGCCGAGCTTCAGAGGGACAGCGCGGCAGCTGACCCTCTCATTGATGAAGTGTGTTATAAGTGCTAAGTAATAATAATACCGTAAAATGCCTCAGTGCTCAAGCACGAGCTCTGGGCTCCAGATAAAATGCCAGACAGATAGGTTAGCAGGCTGAGGAAACGCTCCAAAAGCCATCTCCCAGCAGCTCCCCAGGCCTAATAGATAGGTCCAATCAGCCCACTTCAATGACTACTTGGGGACTAATAACGAAGAGGCTGATTAAATCCCCTGCTCAGGCGCCTGTGCTGTGCAGAGCTGGTGACGGCAGGACAGGTGACGACGAGGAGAATGAGATGGTGTGCGCTTTCCTTCCCTGGGATGGGGCATCGTGCATGTCGTCTGGGCAGACCTGGGCTAACCCGCCGCAGTGCCCCACCTGTCCTCACTGCGCCATGCCTGAAGCCCAGCCCGCCATCCCCCAGCACTGGCTGGGCCCGGAGCAGGGCTGGCATCCTCTGCTGTCCTCCTTGGCCCACTCCTTTCCATTTTCCATCAAGAGAAAATGAAAAGGCTGAACGAGGCCATAGAGAGCCAGAAGGACGGCTGACTTGCTTGTCCTCGGGGGATAATTTGGATGAAGGAGGTGGTTTGCCTCAGTGGAGAGCCATCAGGGCCAAACCCAGGTGGAAGGGAGCACCAGGCAGTGAGGGCCTGTCTGAGCTAAAGGCAGGAAGAGGGAACGATGGCCGAAGCATTCGACAAGGTCCCTTGAGGACCGTGGGCCCCAGAGGCTAGGACTTGGGTAGGGCCATGAGAAATGCAGGGAAGGATTGGTTCTGAGTCCCAGACACACCGCCTTCCTCTGGGGGCTGGGGGCAGGTGAGAACACTCCAGGAGCCATAGCAGGGTGACTGTCAGCCTCGATCCCCACTCGCCCCCAGACACCTGTTCCCTGTGCCCCGTCGTTTCCAGGTAGGAAAGGTCAGAGTGACTGCTGTCACTGCTGTGGGAGGGGCGAGGCCTTCTCCAGTGGAAATGTGTCACGTGTGTCCTGCTGAGCCAGAGGGTCTTTTTTCATGTAGGGCCTTTGACCTTCAGAAAAATATTAGACTCAAGGAGTGCCGGAGGAGGAAGAGGAAGAGGAAGAAGAGAGAAAGTGGGGAAGGAAGGAAGAGGGGAGGGGAAGGAGAAAGCGAAGAGGAGGAGGAGGACGGGGAGGAGGGAGAGCATGGGAGGAGGCAGAGGAAGCAGAAACAATTTACGCTACAATTTATATTTAAGAGAGAACACAAGGAAAGGTTTGATTTTTTCTCAGTCCATCTGAGAACAAAATAGTGTGAATGTTGCTGAACATGTGTTTTTTAAAAATAAAAAACGGAGAATGTAAAATCATATCCAGGCCTCCCAACAAGCAACATCTGAATGCTTACAACCGGGTCTGCGAACCCTAGGGGACAGGGCTGCGTGGGGGGAGGTGGGGAAGGCAGCCCCTCTGACAACCGGCTAGGAGGCCTGCAGGTCCCCGAGATGATGAACGGAGGAACTCGCCCCTCCTTGTTGGAGAAGAACACAGAAATGCTCCACATATGGAAATTCAACTTAGAAACGCTCGTTACTCAGGAGCCGGAGGTGAGCAGATGGGAAATGAAACGACACCAGCAGTGAGCCGGGGAGTCCCGGTGTGAGTGGGAACGGGGAGGCCGAGTCCTGGGAGGGGCAGCCCAGGGCGGGAGGAGGCGGAGGTGGGCCGGGGGAGCAGGACTGGCACATGGAGGCTGTCCCCGGAGGAGGCTGTCCCCGGAGGAGGCCGGCACGTGGGAAAGAGATCAGCAGGGAGGTGGGCACAGCAGGACACGTGAGTGAGGGGCTCTTGTTCCCTTTTCCTTCTAGAGGGTCTGACAGCGACGGGGAGGGGTGCCTGTGGATGGCAGATGAGATGAGGGAGCAACCAGGTACATCCTATAATGTTCCAAATTCCTCCCTAACCCTCTTTTGGGTTTTCATTCTAATAAAGGAGGCGCCAGACTGGTGTCCTGCTCCGTGGAAACAGGTCTCTGGCTCTGCCTGGGAGCCCCTCTCTGCTTCGTCCCTGGTCCCTGCGCTTCCTCCCGAGCTGCAGGAGCCTGCCTGGTCACCTGAGTGGGATATGGGGCTTGGCGCAGGGATCTGTTTGCTAGGGCCGCCATGACAAAGTGCCGCAGGCTGGGAGTCTTACACAACAGAAATTTGTTCTCCCACAGCGCTGGAGGCTGGAAGTCCGAGATCAAGGTGTCAGCAGGGTTGGTTTCCCCTGAGGCCTCTCTTCTCCTGGGCTTGGAGGGGGCCGTCTTCTCTGTGCGTCTTCACATGGTCTTCCTTTGGTGTCTGTCTGTGTCCAAATCTCCTCTTCTTAGAAGGACACCAGTCACACGGGATGAGGGTCCATCATCACGTTAGCTCGATCTGCTCTTAGACGCCATCTCCAAATGCAGTCCCATTCTGAGGTGCTGGAGTTGGGTGTCCACATCTGGATTTGAGGGGGGTGCAGTGCAGCCCATGACAACACCCAGCAGAGGAGATGAAGGACAGGGGTGGGGCTTGAGAGGCCAAGGCAGGAGGATCACTCGAGGGAAGGAGTCAAGACCAGCCTATCCAACATGGCAAAACCCTGTCTCTACTGAAAATACCAAAAAACAATTAGCCAGGTGTGGTGATGGATGCCTACAATCACAGTCACTTGGAAGGAAGGAAGGAAGGAAGGAAGGATAAAAAGAAAAGAGGCAGGGGCCAACTGCGCAGACAGACCCTCTTTTAAGCCCCCAAGTGGTGGCGCTAATGGGCACCAGGGCAGAAAGTGGGCAGCCCCTCATTTGGGCAGACCCCAATTTATAAATCATGTGGCTTCTGTTTCCTCTTCTCCTCCTGCTTGGGCAAGACCTGCTGTGTTCTGCACCCTAAGTCTCAGGCAACAAGTGAGACAGAGGTCTGAGAAGGAGGGGACCCGGCTATTGTCGTCAACAACCCCCTTCCACCTTCCCCTGTCCTCAGGGCTCGGTAGGAAGCAGGGAGAGGACAGGACCTTCATCAGCGTAAGTGACAATGATTGTCGAGGAGACCTGAGACTGAGCCACCGCAGGTGAAGGGAAGAGGACGGAAGAAAAAGCCAGGGAGACTTGGTTAAGGTCAGAAGGGAAACTGAATCCATTTCTGTGGATGTGGAGCACTGCACATGCTTTCCAGCTTTTCAGACCATCATCACCACCAATAATGAGGATGGTATCATCAGTGGCTCCATTATCAGATGAGCAAACACAGGCCCAGAGAGGTCGATTGACTTCCTAATGCCACGACTGGCAGGTGGAGGACGTGGAGTTTGAACCCAGGTTTGTCTGACTGGCCAGCTACCTTTCCTACCCCACACTGCCAGGCTGTATCTGTGTGTTAGGTCCCCAAGCTGGAGGGTGAGCCCCTGAGGTTGCCAGACGTGAATATGAAGCAGTTCAGCAATCCAGGACCTCAGGGAAGGTTTACAGGATGGCACAAACCAGAAGTCAGAAGTGAGCCCAAAGCCAGGAAACCCGGGATGACAGAACAGGTGGTCTCCCAAATCAAAGAGGAAAGACTAATGCGGTCAAAGCCCCAGTCCTGGG
This sequence comes from Plecturocebus donacophilus, assembly GCA_004027715.1. Lineage (NCBI taxonomy): Eukaryota > Metazoa > Chordata > Mammalia > Primates > Pitheciidae > Plecturocebus > Plecturocebus donacophilus. The sequence goes on along the minus strand of PVKP010005961.1, from coordinate 77,188 downwards.
AGTGCTGAGGTGTGCTCTCAAAACTCATCTGAGTAGGTCTTGCCCTAACCCCACAGAGTTGCAGGCTCCCTGGGCCCGGCAGCAAAGGTCGAAACTATGCTTGCAGCATGATCTGGGGCCAAATGAGGGTTACAGAGGAGTGAGTCCTGAGTGTCTCAAATTCCCTGTATTGAGGGAGACACTCTCCTTGAGGGATCAGCCAGGGTCACAGCAGAGAGCAAGAAGCAGTTGAAGATGCACTCAGGTCACCCAGCGCTGACCTGGCCCAGCCATTGCCCTTGGGAGAAACACACTGGTGGGTAACCGGGAAGGAAGTCCTTAACAAGAACTGGAGTGGAGCTGTAGTGGGAGAGGGTCACACGCCTCCTCTGGAACAGCTTCTTGGGACTAATAGCTCGGTGGGGACCCGAGGCTGAGGAGGGAGCTGTCTCTCTGGAGCCTTTCTGTGTCCAGGATAACCGTGATGACAATAAGACCAGTGCCAGCCTTCCTGGGTTTACTGTAGACCTTGGCCAAGTGACTTACTTATGGCTCAGTTTTCTCATCTGTAAAATGGGATAAACACAGCACCCACCTCACTGATGAGCCAACCCAGGCAAACACCTCCAGCCAGCCTGGCCCACAGCGAGCACCTCTGAGCTTTAGCGGCAGTACACGCAGCCAAAGGACATCGTCTCGCCCTCGCAGCAGCTGGTAGAAGATTTCTCTTAGAGCAAGATAACTGCCTTGCTTTCAAAAACTCCTTGGTAAGGCCCCTGGAGGAAAAAGCTAGGACTTCAGAATCCTCTAGAAAAGACAAAGGAGGGCCGGGCGCGGCAGCTCACGCCTGTAATCCCGACACTCTGGGAGGCCGAGGAGGGTGGATCACAAGGTCAAGAGATCAAGATCATCCTGGCCAGCATGGTCAAACCTTGTCTCTACTAAAAATAAAAAACTTAGCTGGGCATGGTGGCTTGTGCCTTTAGTCCCAGCCACTCGGAAGGTTGAGGCAGGAGAATCTCTTGAACCTGGGTGGTGGAGGGTGCAGTGAGCCGAGATCCTGCCACTGCTCTCCAGCCTGGGCAATAGAGCAAGACGCCGTCTCAAAAAAAAAAAAAAAAAAGACAAGGAATGAGTTTGTTGGACAGACCCTGGGTCAGGAGGGTGGGGAAGCCGGACTGTGGAAGGCTGGGAGGTTACCCCCACCCTGCACCCCATGAGTCTCACTAAACTCTCAAAATTCTCAAGGCTGGTGGATGGTTCTGGGGAAAGGTTGAAGGGTTGTACCGTGTGTCTGTGTCTGCCCACGTAAGGTCCCCAGTGGCACCAGACATGACACTGAAGTTTGAAGCAAGCTTTCCTAAATCTCCAAGGAGTGGGAGATTCTGTTCACCACTAGGCTTCAGCTGGATTGGCTGGAGGCCAAAAAAAATGAGCCATGCAACAGAGCCGGCTTCCCATGGACATGTCCAAGGGGGACACCAGCACCTCCATAAAACCAAGCCAGCGCTGACCCAAGATCTCTGCCCAATGGCTGCCACACAGCCCTCAGCTACCTCCCGTGTAAGTTCTGTCACATTTCAAACAGCAAAGACAGTTGGATGTCAGAGATGGTTTGTGTCTCCAACTTTTGCGGAATTCCCTGTGTGAGAGCCTCCAGGCCAAGGGAAAATTTCCCCAGTGGCAGTGCCCTGTTACCAACATGCACCTCCCCTCCCGGCCTCCCCGCTATTGAATCCAGCGTGATTGTCTCTGGGGCCCATAATGGAATTTTATCAGGGGTTCCTGTAACTGGATTGCTTATTTGCAGCCTTCCGCCGGCGGCGGCTCCAGATAAAGAATGCAGAGTCTGTGCTGTGGTGTCACAAACTGTGCCTGGCCACCATCCATCATCCTGTCAAGACATCACTCCAGACAGCCCCGCTTCAAGCAGAACCAGGTTGAGGATTTTCCTCCCAAGAATAACAAACAGCAGCTAAGTCAGTTTAGGAAGCCTCTGCTTCCCCACATCCTTTCATTACATGTGAATGAATTTCTGGTTTCCCCTTGTTGTCCAGCCAGTCCCCCTCCATTCCTTCAAGGTCTAGAGCAGCAAAAGTCACCAACCCTCATCCAGTTTGAGAAGCCACTAAATGCCACAGTGAGTTTATGCAACCCTTAGCAGGTAGGATATGGAGATTGGAATAGCAAAAATTCTCTGCAAGTAGAAAGCATTTATAAAGTTCATCCACATACCTCATCCCATTGATCTTTATGGCCACGCTGTAAGGCAGGGATTGCATTCCCCAGTTGCCAGTTGAGCTGACGGAGGCTCAGAGAAGTTAGATGAGTTCTCCAAGGTCACATAGAGTCCGGGGAAGTTGGGCTCTGCACCCAGTTCTTTCAACTCTAAATCACGCACTCTCGGTACGCCTTAACTTGCAGCTGTTCTTCCTTCTCCATACTCCCCCTCTCCTCAAATTGTGGCGTTCTGTTGCTGTCTGCCTTTCCATACCTAGTCCCAAGCATGCAGCGATGGTCTAGCTATCTCAATGGCTGCATGGAGAGAGGATCTGGCCATCTCAAAAACTGCATGGAGTGAGTGTCTGAACATCTCCAAAGCTGCATGGAGTCCGGGGCTGGCCATCTCAGAAGCTGCATGGAGTGAGGGTTTGGCCATCTCAGTGGCTGCATGGAGGGAGAGGCTAGGCATCTTAGTAGCTCCATGGATATGGGAGCTGGCCATCTCAGAAGCTGGATGGGGGGAGGGGCTGGCCATCTCAGTGGCTAGATGGAGGGAGGGACTGGCCATCTCAGAAACTGCATGGAGTGGGGGTCTGGCCATCTCAGTGTCTGCATGGCGTGAGGGACTGGACATCTCTACAACTGCATGGAGGGAGGGTCTAGCCATCTCAGCAGCTCCATGGAATTGGGGGCTGGCCATCTCTGTAGGTGCATGGAGTGAGGGGCTGGCCATCTCTGTAGGTGCATGGAGTGAGGGGCTGGCCATCTCTGTAGCTGCACAGAGGGAGGGTCTAGCCATCTCAGTGGCTGCATGGAGTAGGGGGCTGGCCATCTCAGAAGCTGCATGGAGTGCGGGCCTGGCCATCTCAGAAGCCGCATGAAGGGAGGGACTGGCCATCCGTGTAGCTGCACAGAGTGAGGGTCTAGCCATCTCGGTGGCTGCATGGAGTGGGGGCCTGGCCATCTCAGAAGCCTCATGAAGGGAGGGGCTGGTCATCTCAGTGGCTGCATGGAGGAAGGGACTGGCCATCTCTGTAGCTGCCCTTGGTTGTCTCCGGAGAGGCACTGATCATCAGCCGGTCTGCCCTCCCCTCCTCTGAGTCATAACCATTCAGGATCAGCGAGACTGGAGCTATGAGGGAGTTGCTTAGAATGATCCAGTTCTTCTCTTTGATCTGATAGCTCCAGGAGCCAGCTGGGGCCAGCACAGTTCCCTCCCTTGTGAATGTGCAGTGAGACAATAGGCCTGAGCCCTCATTCCCCTCATCCTGCTGCCTAGCATGATGCACCCATCATCTCCAACCAGGAGACAGGGATCAGAGACTCAACATGTCAGCAAACTGCAATTCACCCTCATGGAAGCCAGCAGCCCGATGGAAATTCTTCTCATTGAGTGACAGGTGGACTTATGTTTCACACTTGCTTCCTCACGTGATGCAGAGCATGATTTCCAAACCCAAATAGTCCTCTGGTTCCCAAAGTGAGGGAGAAGAGAGGAGGGGAAGGAGGAGCTAAGCTGCACCTTGTCAGTGAGCACAGGTGCAGGAGATAGTGGGTACCAGACACATCTCCACCTCCATCCCTGGATCTGTGATTGACAGGCACTCATATAATTCATAAAGGCTAAAGGAGATGTGGTAGGCAGAATAACAGCCCCCTAAAGATACTCATGTTCTAATCCCTACAGCCTGTGAATGTTAACCTTATATGGCAAGAAAAGGATTTTATCGATGTGATTAAGTTTAAATTCTAAAAATGGAGAGGTTATCTCGGATTATCTGAGTGGGCCTCACCTGCAATCACGAGACCGAGGCAGAGGCAGATCTGACCCCAGACAGAACCGGAGAATGCGGTGGTGTCCACAGAGGCAGAGGCTGGAAAGGAGCAGCCCCAAGCCAAGGCATGCCTGCCACCTTCAGAAACCGGAGGACATGAGGCACAGACGCTTCCCTGGAGCCTCCAGGGTAGCACAAGCCCTGCTGACACCTTGATTTGGGACCATTGAGACTATTTTGAACTTTTGGCTTCTAGAACTGTGACAGAATACATTTCTGTTTTTTACACACTTTGCGTGTAAGACTGTGTTACCGCGGTTGCAGGAAACTCACACCAGGGTATAGAACAGCACTGGTGGTGGCTGCTAGTGCTGGCAGATCTGTCAGAGCAGACCATACCCTGGTTCCCCAAGGGGGGGCATCATGCAGTGGACAGGGCTGCACATCTGGAAGGGAGGTGGTGATCAGGTAATGGACAGGTCTTCCATTTCTGTCCCAATTGAACATGGGGGTCCCCTCTCTCCTATTCATCCTTGTCCATCCTCCCCACCAAGCCCACCTGCCTCCTGAAAGGGCACATGCCTTCACCTTGCCGCTGCTCTGAGGTATTTGTTTTTGCACTGCTACAAATAAATTCCTGAGCCTGGACAATTTATGAAGACAAGAGGTTTCATTGGCTCACAGTTCTGCAGGTTGTACAGGAAGCATGGCGGCGTCTGCTCCTGGGGAGGCCTCAGGGAGCTTTTACTCATGGCGGAAGGCAAAGCGGGGGCAGGCATTTTACATGGCAGGTGCAGGACCTAGAGAGAGAACAAGGAGGTGCCACTCACTTTTACACAACCAGATCTCACGGGAACTCACTTTCGCAAAAACAGCACCCAGGGGGATGGTGTGAGCCCATTCGTGAGAATCCACCCCCATGACCCAGTCACCTCCCACCAGGCCCCACCTCCAGCATTGGGGATTACAATTCAACCTGGGATTTGGGTGGGGACATAGATGCAAACCACATCACCTGACATTTACCCGTGGGTCTCAGGCCTTCTGCCCTCTCCCCGGGTTGTCAATATAGGCTATGTCTATGGTCTGTCCCAAGAACCCAAGCCTGGACAGATAGCCTGACTGTACATTGTGAAGTCTGCTGTGGGTGGTGAGTGTCTGCCTCACTCCCAGCCACCTCCCTGCATGTGGAGGTGAGTGGGGCCAGCACATCTGCTCCTTCCTCAAGGTCCCACTAAGACCCAGTACCAGACCCAGGGTCTTGTGAACTCTCCCTTCTTTCCTGCCTGCCCCACCTGCCACACACACACACACACACACACTCACTCTTTCTCTCTCTCTCTCTCTCTGTCTCTCTGTCTCTCTCTCTCAAAAATTAAGAGGCACTTTTTTTTTTTTTTTTTGAGATTCAATCTTGCTCTGTCATCCTAGGCTGGAGTGCAGTGGCGCGATCTCGGCTCACTGCAACCTCTGCCTCCTGGGTTCAAGCGATTATCCTATCTCGGCCTCCCAAGTGGCTGGGATTACAGGTGTCCACCACCACGCCCAGGTAATTTTTGTATTTTTAGTAGAGACAGGGTTTCTCCATGTTGGTCAAGCTGGTCTCGAACTCCTGACCTCAGGTGATCTGCCTGCCTCAGCCTCCCAAAGTGCTGGAAATACAGACATAAGCCACTCCGCCAGGCCAAGAGGCACTTTTTAAAGACCACATCCTTACAGGTGGAGAGGGTGCCTGGAGGGGGTGCCATGGGGAGAGGAGGTGGTGGGCAGATCCGTTCACCTGAAGATGGCACACACATGGCCCGGGGGCAGAAGAGGTGAGTAAGGGGGATGGAGCAGGAAGGCATCATGGGACTCAGCTTGAAGGCGAAGAGTGAGAGAAGAGGAGGAGAAGGCGGGCCAGGGCCACAGGAGCAGAGTTCAACATAGAGAGAAGGCAACCAGGAGTGCAGGATGAGGGGCCTGCGTAGTGACCCCTGCCAAAGGAGGAAATGGTGGCCTGCAGAGGAGCTGGGCAGGTAGAAACCAGGCAGCCTTTGGAGGTGCCTGGCAACAGGGAGCGACGGTGGAGTTCATATGAGGTGGCTGGGCAGCTGAAACACAGTCCAGAGAAACCCATTAATCATCCATTCATTCATTCGTTCATCCAGCAAAACACTCACTGGGTTCCCACTGCATCAGGCTAGGCTCTGGAGAGACAGAGATGGGTGAGAAACAGTCCCCGATTTCCAGACATTTGAGCCAGGCTGAGAGATGGCAGTGCCACAAGTTCCACTGTGGGAGGCTGGCCAAGTTCCGCGGGCACCAGCTCCAGGTGAATAGCTCTGTCCTCCCCTTCCTCTCGCTGCTGCACCCACCTCCAAGCACCTGCTCTTCCTGTGGAGACATGGTTTTGAAGAAGTGCATCTTAACCTTTGAGTGTGTGGAGAGTGGGGATGGATGGGCATCCAGTCTCCTGGGGGTGGTAGGAGAGCACCTGCTCACTGTAGTTACTCTCAACCTGCATCTTGAAATGTGATTCAAACTGAATATGCAGGCAAGATGTAGGGGCGGTGCAGGCAGGTGGTGTCCCAGGAGCAGGCATGGAGGCCTGAATGCAGCCGCTCCCTGTGTGGCTGGAGCAGCGGATGGAAGGGCCATGGGCTGCGCTTGATACAGGAGGACACTGCCCCGAGAGATCTGGGCATTCTCTCAGGGCAAAGTGTTGCAGGTGGAGCAAGCTCCTTTTTCTGTTTGATGAAAGCAGAAAAGTTGCATGGGTGAGGGGAGGGGTGGGACCAGAGCAGAGGGAGGGAGATCACCTTGGAGGCTGTTGTCACAGACCATGCATTCCGGAAGGGAATGACATCACCCCCAAAGTGGCAAAATTGGTTTTTGAATGGGGGGGTTCCAGAATCTTACCCTTTATGTTTAAAGGCACACAAATACACACAGCATACAAACAGAGACACAGTCTGTCTGTGGCATTGCAATTTCATAGGGGTAGCAGGCAACTAGGAAAAGACTTCTTGATAGGGAATAATGAAAAGAAGATTGGCCAACACTGACCTAAGCCATGCAGGTCAAGGCCGCCACCGAAAGTCAGAGGGGAGGCCAGGGATAGGAGGGCGTGGCCAGGGAGTGTCACGAACAACTGGAGGAGAGCATGAGAAATGGAGAGAGGAGACTCTGCATAAGCCCCAGGCTTCTTGGGTCTGGGTGACTGGAGGCGGTGAGAGGGGATGCAATTCACCAAAAGAAAACTTGTCAGGAGCAAGCTAAGCGTGTACCAGGATGACTCGTGTCCCTCTAAAATGCATGTCCACCTGGAACCTCTTTATTTGGAAATAGGTCTTCCAGCTATAATTGATTAAGATGAGGTTATATTGAGTTACAGTGGACCCTAAATCTGAAGACTCAAAGGCTGATGTCCTTAAAAGGCCATGTGAAGACACAGAATGACACACAGGGAAGAAGTCTTTGTAAAGATGGAGGCAGAGGCGGAGGTGATGCAGCCACTGGCTGAGGACACCAGGGATTGTCCGGAACCACAAGAGCAAGGAGGGATCCTCCCCTGGTACCTTTAGAGGGAGCACTGCTCTGTAACACCCCGATTTTGGATTTCCAGCCTCCAGAACCGTGAAAGAATAAATCCCTTGTTTTAAGTCTCCCAGTTTGCAGTTCTTTGCAGTGGCGACTGCAAACAGCAGGTTCTGTTTGGGCCCCTTGGGTTGGAGGTGCCTGTGGATTATACAGCTTGACGGATCCGATAGAGACCTGCAATTTCAGGAAGCCGTGGTGAGTGGAGACACTGATTGCCACCAGCATGCGAGCAGCAGTGGGAAGAATGAACTTGGCTGAGATGATTCAGGGTGAGAGTGGAGTGTGAGAAAGGAGGATCAGGACCAACTCCAAGGAAATACCATTCAAGGACAAGCGTGAAAGATACCCCTTAAAAGGAGACATCAATGAATGAATAAATGGGGAAACAGAGAATAGTGTCCCAGGACCTATGGAAGAAGAGGGTAAAAACCAGCAAAAACACTGAAGGGGCCTCACTCAGTGCTGGGCTCCCTGGGAAATGGCTGCAAGAAGTATAAAGCCATGGCATCTGTGCCCAAGGATGTCACAAGGGGGCAGAAAGCCAAGCAAATTTTAAATCACCCTCAGAGAGTTAACTATCAGCACAAGGCTACAGGAGAAAAAAAATGATGTCTCAAGGCAGCACCGTGCATGATTAATTAACAAATGAATTGCACAGGCTAAAATTGTATAAGAGTTCAGAGGACAGAGAAAGCGCTTAGGGCTTTAATTGCCAGGGATGGATTTGCTGAGAGGTAAGATTGGACCTCAGTTTTGAAGAAGGAGGTTATTATAATTTTCACTGGAAGACATGTGAGGGAGAGCCGCTTGGGAGCCGCTTGGGATCTGCCAGGCTGGAAGAAAAGTACAAAAAAAAAAAAAAAAAAAAAAAAAAGACAAGAACTCATTTGGGCAGAGGGCAGGCAGGAAAATGGGTGCAAGGAGTGGGCGCTCAGGGGTGGGGCTTGGAGGTCGTGGTAGAGAGGGGTACCTGAGGGTTTCCAGGGCAGACCAACAGTTCCAGACTTGGTTCTTCCATGGTTTGAAACAAATAGCAGATTTTAAATGGGGAAGTAATGTGTCCAAAGCAGTATCCCAAAGTGAATCTGCTGGTAGGATGAATTAGAGGGGGCATAGAGGGAAAGAAGAAAAGCCATTGGTTGGGGAGATCACGAACAGTGAGAAGAGGAGAGTGCTGGTGTCAGGAATTCAAAAGAAGCTGGCAGATGGGAAAGAAGTTTCTGGAGAAGAATGGATGGACAGGCAGACTTGAGGTACAAGACAGAGGAGCAGGGACTTTGCCTGTCAGCTGTAGTGCTCAGATTCTGGGCTGGGGAGCCCCAAACCTACCCTACACCTACCCGCACAGGAGCACTTTTCCTGTTTGTTTCTTTTTATTTCATTTTGTTTTACTTTATTTTTTGTTTTTGCCCCAGTGTGGGACCAGCAGGGCTTGAACCCCAGAGCTCTACTCAATAGCAGCACCTGTGGGGTCTGGGGAGTTCTGATTCCTCAGACAGCCTCATGAAGACTGTCCAGACCCAGAACCAGGTGGCACCCAACTCTGCCCCTCCGTGTAAACCTCAATGGAACTGCCTCCTGCACAGCCTGCAGGGCACAAGCGGCCTGCTCCTTATCGCCCACAGTGCCTTCTGCAATAAACAAACCGAAGCAGGAATTGGAAGAGAGAAATTCATTCTCGTTTCCTCTCCCGAATTCAGAGCCGTATCTTGCCCACAGCCCTATTTTGCAATCTCTCCTCTGGCACGTTTTAATATTTATAGCTGCGTGGACAGAATGTGGAGTGTGAGGACTTGTCAGCCTCAGGAGCAGAGACTTAGGAGAGCTGTCACCCACCTGAGGCCCTGGGGATTTTCAGGAGCTGCCCCCAGGGCCATCACTGGGCAGTCCTACCTGAGAAGGCCCTGGTGGTCATCTGGTCACTCTGTCCTCATCCAAGTTTCACCTTCATGTCATTGTTCTCTTCCATGTCCCAGATTGTCACCAACCTAACCCCAATTACCCTACTGCTTGAGTGAGGACCAATTTTCCTTCCTTCATTAAAATATTCTTCATTGGTTTATTAGTTGTCTATTGCTGCATAAAAATTACCCCGTAACATATTAGCTTATAACAACCCACAGTTATTATTTCACAGTTTCTGGGGTCAGGAACCCAAACATGGTTTAACTGGGTCCTCAGGGTTTCTCACAAGGCTGGAATCAAGGTGTGAACTAGGGTCGAGGTCTCATCTGAAGGTTCAACTGGAGCCAATCCACTTCCAACCTCATTCTATGGTGGTTGGCTAGATTCCATTCCTTGTGGGTTGTTGGACTCAGGGATTTATTTCCTTACTGGCTGGTTATCAGAAGCCACCCTCAGTTCCTTGCCACATGGGCCTCTCCAACTTGGCAACTTACTTCATCAAAGAGTGTATCTTGATCAGGCAAAGAGAGAACAGAGTATCTGCAAGAGACACTACAAGCCAGTCTTTTAAAGCCTGATCTCCTGGCACTGTTGCTGTATTCTGTTCATAGCAGCAACTCAGTGGGTCTGTTTCACACTGGAAGGCAGAGGATCACACAAGGGCATGAATCACAGGAAGGGGCTTCTTTGGAGGCCATATCAGAAGCTGCCTCCCACAGTGGGTATCTCCATGTCTGGCTCTTGCTGCTTCACAGTAGGAGTGATGGCGTTCTCTAGGATCCCACAGTAGAGTGACAAGTGAGACAACTAAATCACAATTGAGTACTGAGTGTATATGTTACGATACAGCAGGCCACCATGAAGGTGGGCATCATTGACTATATTCTATGGGAATGCACAGGATGGTTCATAACCCAGACATTCAGGGAAGGCTTCCTGGAGGAAGGGGTGAGCAGGGACTTCCTCTGTCCTAGGACCTGCCATAACTCTGATAACCCCATGAATACGGCAATAACCTGGGGTCACCTTCATAGGAACTGCTTCTGTATTGGGGAACTTGAAGGGCCAATTGGAGGTGACTACAGAACTCCTAGACAGGAAGAAGTGAGAACAGAGAGACAGAGGGAGGGAAGGGAAAGAAGAGCCTCTTCAGTGACCTACAAACATCTTGCAAAGGCTATGGGAGCAAGGTGAAGAGATGAAAATTTTAGAGCACCTAGACCAGCTGCTATAACAAACATCCCCCAAATGTTCTGTGATTTAACACTATACAGGTTTAATTTCTTGCAGTGATAGTCTAAAGTGGGCTAGCTGGGGTGTTCCACTCCTCCCAGTCTTCTGGGGACAAGGCACCTCCCTTCCAGTATCTTGGTGGCCTTCTAGGGCTAGGGAGTCCTCCACTGCATCAGCTGCATCTGGGTGGGCTACCAGAGAAGGCACAGAGAGCCTTTTAGAACCAGCCCTGGAAGTGGAAGCATCCCTTCTGCCCAGATTCCATGGGTCAGAGTTCAGTCTCCTGGCCACAGCTAGCTGGGGGAGGGGAGGAAGACAGAGAAACCCAGACCGAGGAGGAGGAGAACAGGCATGCTGGGACCCATTCTCCAACCTCTGCCTCATGCTGGTGTCATCTGATAGACTAATGGCCAAGGATGGAGCTGGGTCCTTCCCAGCCTAGGTCCTCCTTCCCCTGCTGCCCAGCCCTTCTGCTCCCCCTGCCCCACTGAAATGTTCTTTCCGAGTGCATCCCCCAGATTTCTCTGCCCACCTCCCACCAAGGCTATAGACACAAGGTCTTGGGCTCCTGAATGGCCCTCTGTCTCGTGATGTCTTTTCCAGCACCTCATAATCGCCTCATTGAAACCTTTGCAGGCACAGAGCTCGTCTCATTGTCCCACAAGCAGAGTACATCCAACACTGGGCTTGGAGTGCAAAACCCAACTTCAAGTCTAGCCACTGCACTTTTCTCTAGACCTCTAGGTCTTGGTTTATTAAATGGGTGACAGAAAGAGGAGGGGGAGATTTGAGCTAAATGATCTCTGATGTCCTGCCAGTGTGTGTCATGTAAACTAACGCAAGCCTTGATTTTGACCAGATGGTCTCACTCATGCAGCTGTTTCCTGGGGCTGCAGTGCCCCTCCCCACTCAAATCCCACACATCTGAGTTTTCACACATCTGTCACTTGCCTGTCCACCTCCTACATCCCCATCCCCTGCCACCAAAGAGGGAAGCTGCCATTCAGGTAAAGCTGGGGTTGGGTCCTTCTCTGCACGTGACTACACCGTCAGACACTAGACCAACACTGCTCAGTAGAATTTTCTGTGATGAGGGAATTGTTCTGTAATCTGTGCTGCCCAATATATGAGCCACACACCACGTGTGGCTACTGAGCACCTGAAATGTGACTTGTGTGACCAAAGCACTGAAATGTTTCACTGTAATTCATCTCCATTGATACACATTTAACCTTAATAGCCACGCGTGGCCCATGGCTGCCACATTGGACAGCACGGTGCTAGCAATGGAGCTTAGCCCTCTGATTTGTGTCACAGAAGGCTCTTTCTCTTAGTTGTTGGAACTCCAGTCGAAGCTCAGCATGACTGGGGGAACTGAAGCCTTCCCTGGGGTTGATAATGAACGCTGCGCTTCTCAAACATTTCAGTGCATATAACTCATCTTATTTTAAAAAAATAGAAAAAGAGGCTGGGTGCGGTGGCTCACGCCTGTAATCCAGGACTTTGGGAGGTCAAGGCGGGTGGGTCGTCTGAGATCAGGAGTTCGAGACCAGCCTGGCCAACATGGCAAAACCCTGTGTCTATTAAAAATACAAAAAATTAGCTGGGTGTGGTAGTGGGTGCCTGTAATCCCAGCTACTTGAGAGGCTGAGGCAGGGAGAATCACTGGAACCCAGGAGGCAGAGGTTGCAGTGAGTGGAGATCGCACCATTGCATTCCAGCCTGGACAAAGCAAGACTCTGTCTCAAAAAAAAAATTACAAAAAGAATTAGCTAGGTGTCATGGTGCACACCTGTAATTCCAGCTACTCATGAAGCTGAGGCAGGAGAATCTCTGGAACACAGGAAGCAGAGGTTGCGGTGAGCTGAGATTACACCACTGCACTCCAGCCTGGGCAACAGAGTGATACAGCTGAAAAAAAAAAAAAAAAAAAAAAGCAGATTCTGGCCAGTCCTGATGGCTCACACCTATAATCCCAGCACTTTGGGAGGGTGAGGATGGAGGATCGTTTGAGGCTAGGAGTTTGACACCAGCCTGGGCAACATGGTGAGACTCTGTCTCTACTAAAAATCCAAAAAATTAACCAGACGTGGTGGTAGTCCCAGCTACTCAGAAGGCTGAGGCAGGAGAATCGCTCCAGCCCAGGAGGTGGAGGTTGCAGTGAGCAGAGATCACGCTGCTGCACTCCAGCCTGGGCTACAGACCCAGACCCTGTCTCAAAACAGCTTTTTGAAAAAGCAGGTTCTGATGCCCTGGGGTTCGTCTGAGGTCCCACGTTTCCTACAGGGTTTCCAGGTGGTGACAGTGCTGCAGGCCCATGGACCCCACTTTCAGCAGCAGCCACTGTAGCGTCCCTTCCTTCCCCAGCAGGCAAACAGTCCAACTTCCTTCCACACAGCTCCTCCATGCCATTGCCACCATCTTCCACATTATTCCATATATCCCTTTGAAGGAAGAGATACCTGAAGCCTCAGCTCCCACTCCCCCAGAGCCCTTAGACCAGGCTGAAATCATGAGAGAAGCACCTCGTGGGACCCACCCTCAGCCACGCTCAGATGTGCAGTGCCAGCCGGGCTGTTTAATAACCATTAGAGCAGCCTCACCTGCTCAGCACCGGCGCACTGGTCCCAGAGGACCTCTGACTTGCTTGCACTCCAGACTGCAGGAAGGAACATCCACAGGAGAGCTCTAGAATCTTCCACTGGAAAAGTCTATTCAGAGCTGCACAGCACCTGGCTGTGGGTTCTGGAAAGCACTGGTGCAGCCACGAGATCGAGCCCAAAAGGCTGAGATACAAGTCCCAGAGCTCTTTCTATGTGACATGTAAAGCAGCCTTCTTGGCAGGCCACACGCACCACTTACCTCGCCCTCGCCACGTGGTGTGGGAAGTGCTGCTATCAGCGCCTCTTAAAAATGGGGAAACTGAGGCACAGGGAGGGTTTTTTTTGTTGTTGGTTTGTTTTTGTTTTTTTGAGCAAGTGATCTGAAGTTCACACAGTTAGTAAATGGCAGAGCCCGGAATCCAACCCAGGCAACCAAGGCAGCCCACTTACCTGCCATGAGTGCTGACCAGACGGCCTCACCTGTTACATGGAGACCCCAGTGGTATCAGCCTCACTCACTGCCCAGGGAGACTGAGCTGTGGAAAGCCCTGTGTCCACCGCACTAGAGAAATATTGGCTATTGTGGATGGGGTTCAGGAAAGTCTGTGGGTGATGTTTCCAGGGTGCAAGGGTGCCCTTTTCCCTCCTTACACACCCAGGCGTGCATGTACCTCATGATTCACACCTGACACACTTCTGGGACAAGGGCCTGTCAGGCTCATGATGGCTACACTCTGGTGCTTGGTGCTGAGTTCTCCCTGTCTCTGAAAGGAGCCTGCAGTAGTCACTGATCCACACACAGACACCTTCCTCCCTCCCTCTCTTCTCCTGGACACACCTCCATCCAAGATCTTTTGGGCTGATCCCAGTTGATACTGTCCCTGTTAACGGGCAGTGACAGTTCCTTGGGCCACCCAGCCTCTATTCGTCTTCTGGGGCTTTAGGACACATCATCCTCCCCACGTCCCCTGTGAGCCTGACCCCACTCCTGACTCCCAGAGCACAGGATTGGTTCATGGATGCCCATGTGACTCAGTCAGGCACAAACTGGGTTTGTATTGGTTGAGGAAGAGAAGCTCACTCTTTCTCCCAGGGCCAGAACTGCGGGTCACCATCTTGCCCCAATTGCCTGAGCAGAAGCCAGTGTAGAAGGAAGCGGAGCTGGGAAATCCAGAGACCAGATCTCAATTGCACCATCAGGCCCTGGTTTCAGCCAGGCATGGCTATTTTGGTAAAGGGAACCAGTGAGAGACATGCCCTCCCTTTTGGTTTTCATGAAGCCATTTTGAGGTGCATCTTTTGTCACTTTTGCCCAGAAGATCTGACACAGCCCTTTGTCCCCTTGACCCTCAACCAGCTCCCCTCCCAACCAACCCCACACACTGCCCTGTCCCACAGCTGCTGCCCTGGACTCCTACAGGGTGGCAGGCCTGCTCTGTTTTGGCCTGAGAGGTCCAGATTTGCCACCGGGCACCGAGACAGGGATGCCCAGGGTGGGAGGGGTGCCCAGGATGCTGTCCACTGCCCTACTGATGCCCACCTGGCAGCAGCTAGGCTTGGCCACCTACCACCAGGAGCTGATTCTGCAGTTTTCAGAGACAGAGAGCAAGGGCCATGCCCCTGACATGGCTGCTTACGGTCCAGTCCACCCTCCACGCGCCTTGCCTTGGCCTGGGGTGCCCTGGCAGAGAGCTATGACCCTAGAACCCAAGGTGCTTAGCAGGCTGGGTCTTGCCCCTGCCCCAGGACCTTAATGAAGACAGAGCTTCCATATTGATCCTGTGCTGGGACATCTACCGCAGACCCTCAGACTGCAAGTCCATCACCTACTGCTTTCTCTGCTCGTGTTGTCAGGAGCACAAATAAATGTGCAAAGCTGTTCTATGTTCCAACACCCATCCTGTAGCCCCAAGGCCTGGAGGACGATTCCCGGCCCTGGATGGTGAAGGGTGGGTGGGACACCACCCTCACAGCAGCTTTCTTAGCCTCATCAAGGCTAAAACCCACTTTTTCCAGGAGCTGGCCTAGCTTAGCCCAACTCTGCCCAGTGTGTCAGATTCAGAGGCAGTCCGGCATTGGGCCTCCAAAAGCAGACAGCAGGCTTCCGATCCTAGCTTGTCACTTACCAGCATTAGGAGCTTATTAATGGGCTTCCCTGGTCCTCTGCATCCTCATCTGTAGGACGGGAACTTAGTAACCCCTACCCAAGCACAAGACAAACCAAAGGGATGGGTGAAATCATGGGGCCACCAGAAGTGTGAGGGAGATGATGGCTGTTATCAATATGAGAATATGATGAGCAGACATCATCACCCGCAATTGCTATCCCTGGACAGGGCCTCGAGAGTCCCTGCCTCCCGTAATCCACGCATGCCTTTCATCACACACACACACACACACACACATGCATGCACAAGCACGCACACACACGCCAAGTCACATCAGCATTCATTCCCAGTTTGCACAGCAGATTTTTCACCTGAAAATTCAAGACTCCTTGCTGGGTCCCTCTTTCTGGCCCAGCACACAGAGGCCCTGCCCTCGTTCTGCTGTCAGAGACACATGTCTGCAAAGCCAAGCGAGTTTGGGAAAGGAAATTTGTAGTAAATTGGAATCCTAATGCATTCCAAATAGAGGTGATTTTCGCGTTATTGGCTGTGTGGATAGAACCGTGCCATCACCACCCTCCGTGGGGTGGGGAAGGGCAAGAGCACAGCTGTTGTTCAGTGTTGGATGCTGGGTTGGAGTCCCTCACAGAATCACAGTCCGGAATCTCAGAGCTAAGAGGCAGCTTTAAGGTCACAGTGCCCTGGCAGCTCTCACAGAGGCTGCTCCGGGCAGCCTGATTCCCCTGGGCCCCAGCTTCTGAAGGCCTGGCCCAGGGCTCTTCATGTAATTGATTTCCGGATTCCTTGGGCTCCATCTATTAGAGCCTGAGAATCTCTTGCCTAGTTCTTCCAACAGGGATGCTCAGAGCAGGACTCCACAGCCTGTGCTGTGTGCAGCCCTCTGTCTCATGCTCCACGGCACCTGCAGCAGCTAGATCTGGGTCTTGTCCACCCGTGGTGACATTGGCCAAGACCAGAGCTGGAACATCGTTCCCCTCCCAGGAAGCCTGAGGCTCCAGAAAGCCCCTTTCCCTCAAGGAACTTCATCTGGGCTCTAAGATCTCAGAATTCTCTTCCACATGTGACTGTCTGAATTTTATCAACACCCTCATAGCTGCAAAAGATCCCAAAGTGGGCACAGCAGGGAAGAAGCTATTGGAAGGAAGCATTTCCTGGGACCTGCCCCAAATGGGAGTCAGGGACTGCTGGACAAGCCAGCTCCATGCCCTCTCCAGCCTCCCTCTCCTAGCACTGCTGAGCAGGACGTTGATTTTAAGAGAAGGGAGGAAGCTGCCCATTCCATTGGCAATTAAAAGGCCCTGGCAGCAGCACGGGGCTTGGGCTGAGAGCTGGGAAGAGGCTTAATTAATTGCTCTAGTCCCTGGGAGCCTAATCAGCTCAGCCAGGAGCTCCATCGATCTGTACTCTCACACCTGAGAGATCCTTGGCAGGAGAAGCCAGAGGGACACAGGGCTGAGGAGGGGACTGATCCCCTAGGCAGGAGAAGGGTCTGCTTTTACTCTCAGTGCCCCATAGCACACCCACCAAATCACACCCACCCCTACACACACATCCGGCACTCGCAGATGCACAATCTCATACAAAAGTAGAGGGCCTGTGGGCATGGGGACCCTATATTCCTGTTTGCCTGGGACACCTCCCCTTTTACCTGTTATTGTGATGTAATTATTAATAGCACCTTTCCTAGTTTAGAGGATAATTTGCCTGGTCACCTACTTGAGGGGAGCTTAGGAGAGTGAGAGGGGTAGGTGCAGATTGGAGCAATGCTACCGAGGATGGAGACATCCATCCTGTTTGCTTTGTTCACTGTCCAGATCCTTTATCCTGGGCAGAGGCACCCTGGGAGTGGCTATGAAGCTTGCCATATCCTCCTCAACTCAGATAAGGATTCCCCCATGCCAAATTCAGGAACACGAATCACGTGATACTCTGCTTCAAAAACTCACAGTGTGGTGAAAACCCTTAGCTTTTAGGCAGGGTGAGTGTATGTATCTGCTGTTATAAATCACTAAAAACTTTCCTATCAAGGTATCTGCGTATGCTGCATGGTTCTTGGTGTCCAGGAATCAGTTTTGAACTGTAAGTCCCCAGGGAAGATGTGGAAAGCATGCTGCATCTTGGGTGTCAGCTCTGGATCTCGACTCTCATGGCTGCCTGCTGGACTGGAGTATGAAGAAGGATTCTAAGGCTGTGTCCCAGTTGAACATATGAATGTCGTGAATTACATCTGCTTGGGGCACAGGAGATGCATTGGTGAGATCCTTGACTGGTATTTGTCACCCTCATCCCAGATGGTGTCGAAAGTCTCAGAGTCTTTCTCTGAAGAAATCTGGCCTCCTGCCATGCTTGAATGAACGTCTGGAAGTGACACTGGGGACACTCTGCGTTGCCTACAGGGCTCTCTCTGCAACTGTTGTACAGTCTCACTGCAAAGAGGGCACCGTATTGGCTGCCTGGCATTGGGAAGAAAACTGGACAAGTCTGGGACCAAGAGATAGCTTGGGAGGGAAAGATCCCTTCTCAGACTAGCTTCAGCCCTTGGAGAAACGGTCTGCCCTGCCCGGTACCAAGCACAGCTGTGATATATCCAAAAGGATGCTTGGATATCTGGTCCCTCTCTGCCCTGTCTTTCTTCCATCAGATCTCAGCCCCCAGCTTCTGCAGCAGGACAGCAGGGGGCCTGGCTCTCCCTCTTGCTCTCTGAACCTTACTCTAGCCTGCTTATTAAAAGAATTCCACCCTTAGAGAGGCAGCAATGCAGAAGCTTTCTTGGCTCCACAGTCAGAGCTGCCACTTCTGTGGCAGGTGTTTCTTTGAGGTCTGTTTGGTCTTTTCAGTCACAACCACCCACCTCAGACAGGATGTTGTGTGTTCTAGGGTATCAGAGGAAGTATTTGCAAACAGGCCCATCTGTTCAAATGAGAACCAGCCTCCTCTCCCAAGCCTCACAAGGTCGCAAAGCCTGCAGTGTCAGAAGCTCTACTGAATCCTTTATTATCTATCTTTCCAGCCAGTGGCTGATGAGAGATTGTGTGTGTGCTGACTCTCAGCTCTTTCAAATCATGTTGATTCGAAACTCAGCTGATCCAGAAAGGGCCGTTCCTCCATGTTGGCCATTTCAGGTCGCTCCATAAAGGATGCAGAGGGTGGATTTTCATGGTGGAAACACATGGCTGATATTCACAAAGCTAGTTCATCCAGGAACACAAGAACAGGTGAGCTTTGGGGGCATGGGTGAGGTACAGGTGGCAATGAAGCCGCTGAGGTGCGGTTCCCATGTTGTCAGCGAAAAGATTGACCTTCCTGATTATATGACTGAACCGTGGCTGATGTCACAATTACCCCGAAAACAATCACATTGACTGATTTATGAAGCTGAAGAATTCTAGACCCCAGAAGTTCCATTTCACCAGTGACAGCGGCCAGTGAATAACCATGTCCACATACCACGCTGAGGCTAGGCCTCCGGACCTCTCCACCTTTCCCTTAGACTTTGTCTCCATAGTCCTATATGATGTAAAAATAGCTACCTAGGTTCAACTCAAATCCCTGACTCAGGAATACAGAGGTTTAAATGGCTTAAAATGTTCCTGTGTGGAGGCAGATGAAAGAGACGGAGGATCCCTCCCTTCAGTGATCGCGGGGCTGCTTTTTATAAAGGGCAGATTTTGTGCACTTTTCCTGAACTTGAGGCACATTCAAAGCTGATTCCAAGTAAAACTATTGAGCAGCTCCACTTTTAATATGTTCGTCCCATGGGTTTTTGGTACCTGTTTGAACTGCCCTAAAAACAGTCCCTAAACCCGCAGACCTTTGGTGTCACTGGTCTTAGTTCGGGTTCACCCGAAAGCAGGTCCTAGGAGAAGGATCCTACACACCTTTAGAAGATACAGGACCAAAGTCAGGGAGGTGGGAGGGCACAGGAAGGACACGCAGCCCGGGAGGAACAGGGGATAGATAGAGCTAGCACTCACGCTCACAGCTGGGGCTTAATCCTCCCGGGTCCTCCCGAGACCTCCAAGTCCTCCCTGTGGAGGGCAAGGCAGCAGAGGTATTGATACACCCATCCCCTTAGCCACTAGCCGAGGGTGCTCTGGGGGAGGTTGTTCATTTCCCCTCCTCTGACCAAGCTAACTTGTCTTTTTTTGCCCAGGCTGGAGTGCAGTGGCACGATCTCCACTCACTGCAATCTCTGCCTCCTGGGTCCCGGTTCAAGCAGTTCTCCTACCTCAGCCCCCCGAGTAGCTGAGATTACAGGCATGAGCCACCATGCTCAGCTAATTTTTGTGTTTTTTAGTAGAAATGGGGTTTTCACCATGTTGGCCAGTCTGGTCTTGAACTCCTGACCTCATGATCCATCCTCCTTGGCCTCCCAAAGTGCTGGGATTATAGACATAAGCCACTGACAAAGCAAATTTTTACAGCTTTAGAAAAAGCCCTTAGGCAAAGAGATACAGATACTGGCAGGTGGAGTCAACAGGAGATGGTGGAAGCCACCAGGCCCCGACTAATGCCAGCCACAGCACACTGCCACTCAGAGCCCGAGGTGACCCTCCCGTCCTGGGCACAGGAGACAGGAAATTCAGCACCAGCCCTGGGCCTCAGGGCCTGCCGTGGCTGCCATCTTGGGGCCCAGGGCTGGTATCAGCCACACCAGTGGGTGGCTACTGCGGGTGACAGCCACATCGCCACCTTCTCCCTCCTTGTGTGCCCTGTCCTATCCTAGAAGCCCCAGGACAGAAACTTACACCAGCCTCTTTGGTCGGTCCCAATGCCTCTACCCTTTCCTGCTGCCACCTGGACCACAGAAGGCAGGGCCAGGCCTGGGGCAATCATATGCTCCTGGAAACATCTTGGAAGTCCTTAAATCCGTGACCAGAACACAAGTGCCCTCTGACTGGAGACAATCAGGAGTGATTATAAAAGGGCCGCTGTGTCCTTTTCTTTCTGGCAGCAGCTGTTTCTGTCATGTGGTCTGGAGAAGTCCAGATGTGTTTGCTAAGGGTGCAGACCAGGCCCTCCCAGCAGAGATGAAAGAGTGGCAGCCCCGGCAGCTGGTACACAAAAGAGGCTGGTGCAAATCAGACCCGGGCGGGATGTCTCAGAAGCCACTGGGTGGACCGGGATGTTTCTATGGAAAAGGAGCCAGCACCGTGCACAGCACAGCAAAGAGGCGGCACAGGCCTCGAGGCCCGGGGCGGGTGCTGCATCGCTGACTCCTGTGCCCAGGGTAGGAAGGTCGCCTCGGGCTCTGAGTGGCAGTGTGCTGTGGCTTGTGCTAGGCGGAGAACTCTGTGAGAATAGGCATTTTCTCCCAGAGGCAACTGGGCCTGAGCAAGAGCGTGTGTGCAGAAAGGCTGATGCAAGGGTCACAAAAAGGCAGGGTGCATGGCAGCACTGGTCAGGAATTGCGGGGGGTAAGGCATGGGAGAGTCTCCTGGGACGGCCGTCCAGTGTCACAGGTATGTGATAGAAGTGGCGTCCCCCAAACCTGTTCCTCTCCCAGGTTTCTCCACCTCTGTAAATGGCAACTCACCCCCCAGTCCTCAAGCTGAAAACCTTGGAATCATCCTCCACTCCTCCCTGTCTCCTACACCCCTCACTCTAAAAGCTCTACTTTAAAAAAGCATCTACCATCCGGTCACCTCCAGCTACTTCCCCTGTTGGCACCACAGCCCAAGCTACTGTCATCTCTGCCTGTGTGTAAACACTTACTTGCCCTCCGTCCTCTCTCAGCCATTCTCTGGCTGAAGTCTCTCCCTCGCACTTCTCTGCACGTGACCTGTTCCCTATGCACGTGCTCCTTCAACCATGGTCTCTTTCTCTTTCTCCCCAGTGAAATATGGACATGGCCTCTTTGCCTCTCCTGCACACCCAGTGCTTTGAAGAATGCCTGGCCCAGGGTAAGTAAGCATTTGTTGAATTCATTGCAGCTGAAGACTCCAGACCCCACAGGTATCGATCTGCTATGGGTTTGTCTTGTCCCCTTGCTCAAGGGTCCCAAAGCAATTCCTAATATTTTCCCCACAGGGGAATGAGAAAGAAGCAGCTTTACTCTAGAACACCAGAAGAAATACTCAACAATGCTAAGTAATATGGGAGTAGGAACACTGCCATTGCACTACCTCTATCTAATCCTCAGGAGGTCTAGCCTATGCCATTGCGCTATCTCTGTCTAATCCTCAGGAAGTCTAACCTATGCCACTGCACTATCTCTGCCTAATCCTCAGGAGGTCTAGCCTACACCACTGCACTATCTCTGTCTAATCCTCAGGAGGTCTAGCCTATGCCACTGCAATATCTCTATCTAATCCTCAGGCGGTCTAGCCTATGCCATTGTATATCTCTGTCTAATCCTCTGGGGGTCTAGCCTAGTGCAGCTACTCCAGACATTTGTTGAGTTGAGTGAACAACCTCCCTTCCTGGTAGCCCACGCTGGGCTCTCCCTCCTGCTTAGGGGCTCATCCTCTGTGTTCTCTTAGCTCCCTGAACATTTTTCTAAATTAACTCATGTGACACTGTCTTAAGCATGACTCCTCTGATGCTAGCAGTGAGACTTTATTCTCGGTATCCCTGGGTCCATCTGGTATTTCTAAGTCCATGTTCTGACACATGACAGCTGCTCAATAAGGTCAAATGGTGAAAGAATGAATGAGTGAATGAATGAATGAAAAAGCAGGATGGTGAACCCGAAACCAAAGTTAGCTAAAACCTCCTGGAACCAGCAGGCACGACTACAACCCAAAGATGGTAGGACTAGATGAGCCATTGGAAAGACATGCCCCTGCCCAGGCTAACAGGAGAGGCAGACACCCACATAATGGATGCATGTAGATAGGTCTAGCGACCACATCAGCACACATGCTTAGCTGCAGGCAGCAGCTCGGAACCAGCAGGTGACAGGCACACCAGAGCCATCCAGAAAGGCTCCCTGAGCCCTGGCAGGTCCAATCCAGGCAGAGCCCTAACTCTGCTCAATTGCAATCTGTGTTTATGGGCCCATAATCAAATGGAAACTGAAAGTTTCTCATGAGAATCATCTGTCAAAATTGTGTGGTGTCCAGGCCCAGCGCTGGGAGGCTGGGTTATAAATTCTAAGCTCCGCTCCAGCTCTGCTCCATCTCTGGGGACTTGTGGGTCATTTTTCAACCCAGCATTAATCCGAGGAACTCGATCTTTGATCAAACACTATGTCTTACAGGCTGGGTATTTGGGATACTGATTGTCCACTGTGGGATTGGGAGTGGGGGGCGGGGGGGAAGGATAATCACGGGAGGAGAATCCATGAGCCAAGCTCACCTCTCCTATAAGCTAAGCCGCTTGCACAGCCACCTGCATCCTGACCCCACCTGGCAGCTGCCTTTCCCTGAGCAGACACCTCCAGGCTCCCACCACAGCCCATGCTGACTACAGAACCCTGAGCCAAAGGGTCTGTCACAGAACCACCTCTTTTAAAAACATGGTTTTCCTAATTACAAAGGAACTCAATGCAGCAAAAGTGGAAAATCAAAAAGCACAAGAAAAAGAAAAATTGCTCATAATTCTATACCCTGGAGGAAAACTGTTTAACATTTTTGCTGCATAGATTTCTAGCCGTCCTTCTCTCTCCTCCCGGTCCTTTTTCTTTATAAGCACACATACTATTGTATGTAGTATTTTCTAGCCTGCTTTCCCTGTCATTCATGTCCCCTCCCCCGAGACTAGTCCATTATGACCATTCTGCCACGTCACTGTCTTTTCCATAGCACGGTTTTTAATAGCCACATTCATTTTCTTTGTCAGTCGCTTTTATTGAGCAATTGGTTGGCTTCCATTTCTCCAATTACATAGAAGATGCTGCAAAGAACATATTGTACATAGATCTTTGTACAAATCGGAGTATTTTCTTAAGATAAATTCATAGGAGTAAAATTGTGCAGGGGGTCAAAGAATCTGGACATTTTTAAAAGTCATTTGACACTTTCCACACTGCCTCTCATGTGCATTCATGTCTTTAGCAATAGCCAACTATAGGCCGGGTGTGGCAGCTCATGCCTGTAATCCTAGCACTTTGGGAGGCCGAGGAGGTCGGATCACTTGAGATCAGGAGTTTAAGACCAGCCTGGGCAACATGGTGAAACCCCATCTCTACTAAAAAATACAAAAAAAAAAAAAAAAAAAAATAGGGCCAGGCGCAGTGGCTCATGCCTGTAATCCCAGCACTTTGGGAGGCCGAGGTGGGAAGATCACTTGAGGCCAGGAGTTCGAGACCAGCCTGGCCAACATGGTAAAACTTGTCTCAAAATGAAAAGAAATAGCCAACTATTTGGGGGGATAATTTTAACTGGTAACCACCTTTGAGTAATAGCAGAGCAAGCAAACTTCCTATCTGCCACTAATGGCCAGGTGGTTCCTGTCACTGCTTACACTGGTTCATAGTTCCACTTACACAGAATCGCAGTTCATCCCCTCTGGCTACAGCTCTGGAGACATGGTGTGGTTTAGAATAGGGGCTCCTCTTAGAAAATCAACTCTGAACCCCCAAACTCCTTCTGACTATGTTGGATCTTTAGAATTTATTTAAAAGGTAACACGGTGCCTGCTCTTGGCTTGTGAAGACGTTTCACCTAAACACGGTTACTTAATTGGGTGACCTGGTGTGGGGAGGTCTGATGGAGTATGAATGCAGGGAGGATGAGTCAGCTGGCTTAGCGGGGGAAGAACAGCAACCTAACAATGGCAATTAGAAGGGTTAAGAAGAGCAATTAGATGAGAAAGGGTTTTGAATTCCCTGGGACCAGAGGGAACGGAGAAGCCTCTTTTCTGTTGCTGAGCTCTATGAAAGCTTGCGTGCACATGTGGACAATGAAAGCTTAGAGTCACGCCGGGTGGCCCATTTAAATGCACCTAAAAAGTCATGAGGCACAGGGAGGCAATGCAAGGCCATTGCTATTATCATCCATCCATTCCTTGTACAAACTCTCAGAGGTGACCTCTGAGCCTCCCACACAGAATGTTCCCTTGAAGAACACACATCGGTGCACCCAGGGGCAGGGCCAACCTTTGGGAGAATTGTAAATAGAGACAAAATTGTCTTTGAAGGTCTTTCCCCCTCCCTGGCAGTGACTTTCTTCCCTCCTAGTCTCCCCATCCTTCCAAAGTACAACACCAACTACCTGATGCTGTCCTCAACAGACAACTGGTGAGGCGAGAAGAACACGGGCTTTCGGCCAGAGTGGCCTGAATCTTATCTTGCTGTGCAATCTAGGGAAATTACTTAACCTTTCCGATCTTCTGTTTTTGCATCTGTACAATGCAGGGAAAATGCTGGCTTTATTTCTTCTTGTTGTGAAGTGAGATGGCTAATATATTCAAAAGCACGTGGCTGGGTGTGGCGACTCATTCCTGTAATCCCAGCACTCTGGGAGGTGGACTCGGGCAGATCACTTGAGGTCAGGACATTCGAGACCAGCTTGGCCAACATGGTGAAACCCTGTCTGTACTAAAAATACAAAAATATTAGCCAGGCATGGTGGTGAATTCCTGTAGTTCTCGATACTCAGGAGGCTGAGGCATGAGAATCGTTTGAACCTGGGAGGCGGAGGTTTCAGTGAGCTGAGATCGAGCCACTGCACTCCAACCTGGATGACAAAGTGAGATCCTGGCTTAAATAAAATAACATTTTTAAAAAGTACCCAGCACACAATTTACACATAACGGACACTCACTGAATATTATTTACCACATTTTTCATCTCAGTATCCAGGGATGCTGTTCCCAGGAGGGCTGCGAACCCTGTGCTATGACCCTGGCTCCGGCCTGTGTGCTCTGATCCCTTTGGAAGAGATAAGATCAGTTATGTGATGCTAGATGTTGGTGATCCTCCAGGCATTTAAGGAAATAATGATGGATTTAACTATGAAATTGTTCTTGACAACATTGTTTCTAATACCTGAGAACCGGATTCAATCTAAATAGCAAACGCGAGACTAGATAAAATAGAAAACGTCTCTATCATAAAGCACTGTCAATATCAATTTTGGTCAATCTGTGAGGTTAAAAAATGACAATCCAATTTTTGGTATCCATTTGCATTTCTTTAATCTTTTTATTGGCTCTCTTTCTTTCAGTGTGCACCGCCTACCCCCATTGTGGGCACATCTTTATATTTGGTTATTTTAATTTTTTCTTATGGGTTATCTGAATGCTTCATGAGTTAATGAATTGGCTTCTTGTCTGTGACTGGTGCTATAAATACGACTTCTCATTTGCCACTTGTCTTGACCTCCATAGTCTTTCGTCTTTATTTTACCCACACGGATGCTTCCATTTTTCTGAACTAGATTGATCGATCTTTTCCTGTGTGGCTTCTGGGTTTAGTTTCTCACTTTGGAAACTGGTTTCCAACTGCAACATTGTAAATATATTTACCCAGATGTCTTCTGACACTTTCATTGCTTCATTTTTTTTTTCTTTAATATTTTAATCCTTGACCCATTGGGGATATCTTTGGGCATAAGAAATTAGGTGAGGATCCCACTTTATCATATTTTTCAAAGGGTTGGCCAGTGGTTCTGACAGTATTTGCTGAATAATCACCCTTTCAGACAAACCATTTTAATTCCTTTTATGAGGGGGTCACAGAACCCTTTGAGAATCTGATGAAAGCTACAGATCTTCTCCCCAGGAAAAAAAAATGTATGCCTGTAACACACACTAAATTTCACAAACAATTCCATCAGGACACGCAGACCTTCAAGAGCACATCCGTTGACTCCCAAGAGGTCTGTAATCTCCAGTTAAGCAACCCCTTCTTTATGTGGAAGAAATAGTTCTTAAATAGTGGGATTCAGCCTCCAACACAGATCAATGAGGATTCCTCTTGAAGTGGAAAATGTGCTAAAAACAGTCTCACAAGCTCCTCAAGGCAGAAGACTCCAGCTTACCATTAAGGCTCTCGGGTACCCCAGGCTTCCACCATCTCATGTCCCGGGAGCTTAAAAACCTTCCACTCACATTCTGCTGGTTTGGTCTACTCAACAGATGGCATGTTAACCTTTCTCTAGAATGCAAGTAGCCCTCATTGAACAAAGGGGACAGGTACAGGTACATTGCTTCATGTGACTCAGTTTCCCTCGATTTGCAGCCCCAATTTTTTTCTTGAGACAGGGTCTTGCTCTGTTCCCAGGCTGGAGGGGAGTGATGTCATCATAGTTCACTGCAGCCTTGAACTCCTCAACTCAAGCAGTCCTCCCTCCTCAGCCTCCCAAAGCACTGGGATTACAGTCATGAGCCACCGTGGCCAGCCAGCAACCAATTTCAGATTCCATTTTCCACCCCAGATTTGCCTACTCCTCCTGAGATTTGATCTTTTGGGTCTTGTATGTCCATTCTCACACCCTCACCTTCAGCTCCTTCCCATGCATTGAAAGCCAGCACTGGTCTTTCTGGCTCTTTGGGAAATAAAGGTCTGAGCTGAGCTGGGCCCCTCGCACCCTCTTGACTTCTGACTCGGAGGCAGCAGCAGCTCTGACCGGACCACAGCGCTCGTCCGGACGGGCCTTCCTCTGCTGGCATCCCCCGGCGCTACCCCGTTCCTCTGGCTCAAAGGAGTGTCAAAATTCTTAACCGAGAACTTGAGTCAGAAATCCTTGGGGAGGCACTCGGCAACGTGGGTTTTCACAAGCACCTCGGGGAGGGCCAGCTCTGCCCTTTGTGGAGGGCCAGCTATGCAAAATGAAAATGTGGAGCCCCTTATGCAAAAAATATTAAGAATCTCGGGATGGCAAGAGCAGGCCACTAAACCCTTCTGAGTGTGGGGTCTTTCTGAGAGTGGGGTCTTTCTGAGAGTGGGGTCTTTCTGAGTGTAGAGTGTTTCTGAGTGTGGGGTCTTTCTGAGCGTAGGGTGTTTCTGAGTGTGAAGTCTTTCTGAGTGTAGGGTGTTTCTGAGTGTGAAGTCTTTCTGAGTGTAGGGTGTTTCTGAGTGTGGGGTCTTTCTGAGTGTAGGGTATTTCTGAGTATGGGGTCTGAGTGCAGGGGTTCTTTCTGAGTGTGGGGTCTTTCTGAGTGCAGGGGTCTTTCTGAGCGTGGGAGTCTTTCTGAATGCAGGGTCTTTTTGAGTGCAGGTCTTTCTGAAAGCAGGGTCCTTCTGAGTATGGGGGTCTTTCTGAGTACAGTCTTTCTGAGTTTGGGGGTCTTTCTGAGCGTGGGGTCTTTCTGAGTGTGAGGTCTCTCTGAGTGCGGGGGTCTTTGTGTGTACAGGGTCTTTCTGAGTACAGGATCTTTCTGAGTATGAGGTCTTTCTGAGTGTGGGGGTCTTTGTGTGCACAGGGTCTTTCTGAGTGTGGGAGTCTTTCTGAGTGCGGGGGTCTTTGTGTGTACGGGGTCTTTCTGAGTGCTGGGTCTTTCTGAGTGTGGGAGTCTTTCTGAGTGCGGGGGTCTTTGTGTGTACAGGGTCTTTCTGAGTGTGGGAGTCTTTCTGGATTTGGAACCTGTGAGACTGCACAGGTCGCCCTTGCTGACGCCGATGAGCTCTTGAGTTTGAGACCTGCTGTTGCAGCCAGCGCTGACACTCACTGACCCAGGCATTTCTCACCTGGCTCCAGGAACAGTTCGGGGCCTTGGCAGTGTTCATCTTGTCACCGCCCCAGATCCCCTCGGCACGGGCTGCCACCCATCACAGGGACCCGAGTGGCCTCTGGAAGTCTCTTCTCCTGGTGCTTCCCTCCTGGTTCTGGCCCGTTCAGGCACATGTTAACACTCTAGTCAGCGTCTCTATTGCTATGAGTGCTTTGTTCTGACCTCCACCAGATAAAAGAAAATCTCACATCCATATTATTGTGAGGATAAAAGTTTCTCACACACTCACACATTCACACCTGCACACATACACTCAGACACATTCACACACTCACACACACATATATATTCACACACTCACATTCACACACACACAGTCTCACACACATTCATACACATTCACATGCACACACAGTCACAGTCACACAGTCACAGTCACACATTCACACACATACACAGTCTCATACAGTCACACACTGACACACCCCTCACACACACACGCACACCACACACACTCTCACATACACACATTCACATGCACACACACAGTCACACACACACTCTCACATAGTCACACACACTCTCACACTCACCCACACTCACTCTCACACACTCAAACACACACACACACGGTTCCCCCAAGTGCTCCTCAGCTCCTCAGACCCCGCATGTGCACACACACACATTCTCCAACCCTTACATGTGCACACACACACACATTCAAAGAGGACCCTGCCTCGGCTTTGGCCTGGCCTGACCAGGGTGACAGCCTGGCGTGCAGCAGCCCCTCTACTTGTCCTGGAAGCATCGGGCCCTGGCAGGCTGGTGGGAGCCAGGGACCTGAGACTGGAGCCCAAACGTCTCTTGGTTTCCCACTCTTCACAAGCTTCACCCATCAGATGCCCAGACGTGACATCTGTTCCCAGCCCAGAGGCCTCTGCTACCCCTGACAGCGCACCCACCTGTGCTCAGTGGAGATGCGAGTGTGGCAGACAGCATCCACTCAGAGGAGAAAGGCAGCGTCGTCCTGTTGGGGTGTTCTGTCTAGGCAGCCTCTGCCCCTGCCCTCTATGATCTGAAATTCATCTCATGTCACCAACATTAATTCAGTAATTACTAAGCTTCAGTCGCTGTGCAGCACACTGGGGGTCACGAGGTATTAAAACCTAGTCTCTGTCCCTGAGTAACCATAGCTCCTGGAGATGGAGAGCGCTGTACAGTGACACATTGCAACCAGTTCATGCCAGTTTGTACCAGCTCATGAGAGCTGTGGCTAAATTTTCAAGAATATTACAGGCTCCTCATCATGAAATGATCAACCTTGGAATAGTTACACCATGGAAATTGGCAAATACCCCAAATCGAGCCCTTTCATGGAGGACCACTGCAGTCGTGTGAGGCTGGCTGAGTGATCGATCCTCTCCAAGACCTCCTTTTTGTATGTTTAAACAGAATAATAATTGCACCTCCTTCATTGACTACTGTGAGGATAAAACGAGATCATCCACAGCACGCTCCCCATTCACTGCCTGGCATAGAGAGAGTGCCCAACAACTCATAACTGCTGTATTTTTAGAACGTCATGATGTTGTTATGCAAATAAGTAACTCCACGGTGTGCTTGGTATAGCTACAGTGCTAGAGGAGCATAGATGAGGAAGTGGCTAACTCTGCATGGGGAACAGGGCAGCTGTTCAGGAAGGCCTTGAACCAAGCCCTAAAGAACAAGTTGGATGTGACCAAGTAGACCAGGCAGACAAGACGGGCCAGGAGAAGAGAGGTTGTCCAAGAAGGAATGGTGTGTGCAGAGGTGGGGAGGCGCAGGGCGCTTGCAGGACAGTCTGAAACAACGGGCCTACAGGGCTAGCAAGGGAGTCACGATGCGCACATGCTGTCAGACCCTTGGGAAACCATAACGTCAACAGGTATTCTCCATAAACCCTCTACACTGCCCACTTTGCAGGGGCGTGCAGCCAAGCTGGGAGGGTCTACAGTCTTTGAATCACACAGCAGGTCAGCAGCTGAGAAGAGCTGAGCCCAGGTCTGTTCTGTCCGACTCCAGGACAGAACAGAGAGGACTCTGTTTCGCACCAGCCTCCAGGATGGCCCACCCCTCCAAAGATGGTGGACACTGTCTCCAGGAATCCCTGGCAGACAGAGCTCAAGGAGGGGTGGCTGCTGACCTCCAGCACCCAGCACCAAGCCTCACAGTACAAGGAGCATCGGCCACTCCCAAGATTCCAAGATTCTCAGATGTATGTCCCATTGTCCCTGAGGCTTCCACAGCTGGTCCTCACTATCCCATTCCCCTCTAGTCCTTTCCACATGAGAGTGGCCAGGGCTCATTGTCATGCTCACATCCTCACTGGACACACACAAGTCATAAGAGATATTCTCATCAGTCCATTCTTCACCCCCACAGCCTCCCTGGCTGTTCATCCCTCCAGCAGTCATCCCTTGGTAGCAAATTCATGTCATTCCTCTGTTGGCCAGAAGGGGTCACTGCTTCCATGTGACCCTAAACATCCCGGGTAACGGGATCCTCTCCTCCCCACCTCCAGCGGCGCAGCAGAAGTCTTGGTCCTGCACAACCCACCAACGACTGTGTCACCTTCAGAGAGGCTTGCTGGCTGCTGAGTTCCAGCAAGCGAGGATGACGGACAAGGCCGCGTGCCAGCAATGTTCTCATCGTGTAAGCCAACCAACTGCCCTTTGCCGAGCAGTGGTCAAGGTCTGCAGATGGAGCTTGCCCATTGTTACAGCTATTTAAAATCATGTTTAAATAATATGATGCCATCATCTCTAATGCCATGGTGATCACCACTTAACACAGGCGGGGGAGAGGAGGCAGGCTCGGCCTCTTTCATACACCTTTGCTATTCTAAGGAGAGCCAAAACCAAGACACGTTGAAATCAGCTGCTTTTCTTCTGCTGAAGAGACAGGTGTGGGTCAGGGTGTGTAAATTACTGGCAAGCAGTCAACAGTCCCCACCCCTGTGCCTGTCGAAGGCGTAACTCATGGAGCCCAGTGCTCTCCCCTGGGGGCCCAGAGGCGGATCCACATCTGGAGTCCGCATGAACACAGAACTTCTGGAGGCACTGCCGTTTACTCATGCTAGAATGTAAAATGTCTAGATTAGCCTTTCTGGCCTGAAAAAAATTGTGGAAAAGTGGTTCTCAAATCAGGAATCGGCCTAAAGCACAGGAAGTAGATCCTAATCTGTGCAGAACACACCGAGAGCTATTGAGGTGCTGGAGTTGATGGTGTAATGCTGTGTAAATCACATCCCATTTTACATGAGATTCAGGTATCGGTGATAGGATGATATGTGCCAAAAAACTCTACAAAAATTTGGAGAACAACAGAATCATCAAGGAAATTACACGTACTAATGTATTCTATCTGCAAACTGAAGAACCACAGTCATTATCCCATTAACCTGTAGAACAAACTCCTCCCCGAGTCTGTTCAGAGCAGAAAGTAGGAGCTACAGCATTGGGGGAAAGAGCCCGGAATTTGAAGTCAGGAGATAGGATTCTGGTCCAAGCCCTGACAGGAATAAGGCAAGACCTTGGGCAAGATGCTTAACGTCTGTGCCTCAGTTTTCTCAACTGTAAAATGGAGACCATTATGTCTACTCTGCTTGGCTACTGTGAAAATTAACAGCAATAACAGAAGCAAACGTGCTAAGTCCTGAATCCCTGCTTCTTGGACCTGGCTGAGGTGGGGAAGTGACCCTGAGCTGAAGCAGAGAAGACATGTCATCTCCCGGTGGGCAGCAAGGCTGACCAGGACCCAACACTGTCCACTTCCTCTACAGGGAGGTTGGGGTTACTCAGAGACAGCCCCATCCGTCTCCTCAACCCTTCCATCCTTGCACTTCTTTGTTTTTCTTCCTCCACTCTTTCAGTTCCCTCCCCCATCCTCTAAAGACAGAAGAGTCCTCAGTTAGTATCAGATCAGTACATGCTCATCTGGGCAAGTGGGGGCCAGAACACATACACGGGCTGGGATCGGGGACAGTGGTGGCACCCACGGCAGAGGGCCAGGGCTGGCCCGTGGCTACACAGCACAGAACTGATGGGGACGAACAAAAGGACATTTTTCCAGGGACAAAGCTGGAGCTGAGAACAAAATAGCAAATTGGAGGATGTTTCAATCCGAGGGGACAGGCAGAGAACCTGGTGAAAGGCAGTGGGCTGCTGGGCTAGCAGCCAGTGCTGGTGAGAAGCAGAGGCCAGGCTCAAATAGGTGGGTGGAGAGAGCTGAATGCAGGGTAGACTTAAGGGAGCCCTTCAGGGGTGGTGTACCATCCCAGGGCTCCAGGCCTGAAGAGCAATGGACGGGAGCAGGTACCAGAATCTCAGCGAGAGCAGCTGCAGACGAGGATAGCTTAGGCAGAGGGGCACAGACAACCACAGCACCAGCACCTGCAAGGACGGACCCAGGGAAACCCAGACCCCAGCTCCCTCTCCTCTTGCTTTCTGATCTGCAGTCATGGAGAATGCAAAGCCAGAATGCAAAGCAACCCTTTAAACGCCTCTACAAAAGTCAGCCAGCCGGGCATGGTAGCTCACGCCTGTAATCCCAGCATTTTGGGAGGCCGAGGCAGTGGACTACCTGAGGTCAGGAGTTCGAGACCAGCCTGATCAACATAGTGAAACCCCATCTCTACTAAACATACAAAAAAATTAGCCAGGCATGGTAAGGGGTGCCTGTAATCCCAGCTACTCAAGAGGCTGGGGCAGGAGCATCACTTGAACCTGGGAGGTGGAGGTTGTGGTGAGCTGAGATCGCACCACTGCACCACGCCATCCTGGGTGACAGAGCAAGACTCCATTTAAAAAAATAAAAAGAAATAAAATCAGCCCCTTGGAGCACAGAGAGAGGTGGAGGAGGGTGAGAGGAGACCTGGGGAAGTAGCCAGAAATCAGCACTGCCAGGAACCAGAGGGATGCCAAGAGGCAGCAAGCAGGGTGGGGACAGCTGGGAGGTGAGGAGCCAAGAGAATTGCAAACGCCGAGATAATAGGAAAAGAAAGTTCTGTCCGGGGGTAGTGGGAGCGTATGAACCACGGATTCCCAGTGCCCCTTGTGATAAGGGAGACACAGAGCATATGCACCACCCAGGGCCAATGGCACCTGAGGAGAAACCTTTCAGCACTTCTGCAATAGATTTTACTTCCAGATACAATGAAATGTGGGGACAGAATGGTCATTGGATATGGCCGTGTGTAGTCAAGACGTTTGGAGCAATGGCAACCCTTTTGCAACCATGAGGAAATCCGTGTCACACTGAGAATGACAGAGCTTTATAAAGACAGAAGAATCGGAGTCTGTGATAAAATCACTGGAGCATTACATCAGCTCTGGAACCACCTTGACTCCAGGCTTGTTAGGGGAGAGAATAAATATCCTTGTCTTTTAGGCTTCAGACATGCAGTTCCAAGTATCTTGGCTTAAATGGATGATCCCAGGACCCAGCAGAATGCCTGACTTGTAGTAGACATTCAATAAATATTTATTGATGAATTGATAAAGTGATGATTGGATGGATCCATAACAAGTGAGTGAGTGCCAGGTGTCATGGAACCTTTCCTCTCCCCCTCTGCTGATAGAGAGCTCAGAGAAACCTCATCTTCCTGTGGGAAGAGAAGGTCGACGGCTCCTGAGTGCCTTCGAGGACGAGCACAGGAAGGCCATGCTGCTGCACACATACAGATGACTCATAAAGACGTATTTTTACCCCCTTCAAATGGTGATGTTCCTGTAATAAAGAATTTAATAACCCGCTGTGCCTGTGCCGAGAGAAACTCATTTGTTTAATAGGCAGCAGTTTGGCTTTGTCATGTTCATTTAGTTTTTAATGACACACAGTTGTGCCAATATTGATTTTAGCTTATAGGGACTCAAAAAATTTACTGTCTAGATGGATCCAAGATGCAACCGTTTTATTTTGCCTGCTTTGAAGACACACAGCCCCCAGCCCTGGTGGGAGAGGAGCTCGAGAGGTCGGGTGGAGAACCGAGGACTCCTTGCTGTCTCTGTCCCTCCTTTCTGCTCCCTCCCTGCCTTACTTCTGGCCCTCATCAGACGGGAGCAAGGTGGCTGCTATGGAAGGTGCCGTGTTTTTCATCTTGGAAAGCAGAACAGGACTATATCAAGGAAAGAAGAATTAATTTTCTGGGCATACTTTCAGCAATGAGTTTTGTGTGTGCGTGTGCGTGTGTGCCTGTGTGTGGGTGTGTGGGTATGTGTGTTTGTGTGTGTGTGTGTGTGTACATTTGTGTGTCTGTGGGTGTGTGTGGGGGTGGGTGAGTGTGTGGGGGGTGGGTGGGTGTGTCTGTGGGGGTGGGTGTGTGTGTGTGGATGTGGGTGTGTTTGTGAGTGTGTGGGTGTGTATGTGTGCATTTGTGGGTGTATCTGTGTGTGCATGTGTGTCTGTGTGTGTGTGTTTGTGGGTGTGTGGGTGTGTATGTGTGTTTGTGAGTGTGGGTGTTTGTGTGTGTGCATGTGTGTGCATGCGTGTGTGTGGGTGTGCGTGTGTGTGCATTTTTTGTGTGTGTAGGTGTGTTTGCGTGTGTGTATGTGTTTGTGGGTGTGTTTGCCTGTGTGTGCACATGCTTCCCTGTGTGCCCACTCTAGAGCAAGCCCAAAGCATGCATCCCAGGACAAGAACAGGGCCCTGCTGGTTATTCCGAGTGACTTCAAATATCATTTGGACCCACTGGGCTGCAGCACCTCTCCTTCACATTACTTATGATTTGTTTTGGTTTTTTATTTTTAATTAGGGAATGTATACACCCAGCAAAAGGGATTACAGAGACGAGCCGAACCTACTCTCTGTTTTCTAAACAGTCAATTTGAGCATAAATTCATACAGCAGGCCCTTGGTATTTCTGGGGTTGACATTTGTCATCTTAACTGTGTGTAGTTTCAGTTATTCAAGAACAGCACTGAAGAATTGACTGGCATAATAATAGTCAACATTTATTCAGCACATACTAGGTGCCAGGTGAATAGGATAAGCCAACTTACAGGAATGATCTTGTTTCATCTCTGCGTCACCCGGTGAAGGGAGGTAGTTGGGTATTTCACCTTCAGTTTAGAGGCACTTCTGCTTGGAGAGGTAAAATAACTGGTCCAAGGTCCCAGGGAGAGTAAATGACCCCAAATCTGTGAGCACCATTGGTCTCTGCATTTTTTTTTTAGATGGAGTCTCGCTCTGCACTCAGGCTGGAGTGCAGAGGTGTGATCTCAGCTCACTGCATCCTCCACCTCCCAAGTTCAAGCCTCAGCCTCCCGAGTAGCTGGGACTACAGGCGCGTGCCACCACGCCCTATTAATGTTTTGTATTTTTAGTAGAGACGGGGTTTCACCATGTTATCCAGGATGGTCTTGATCTCCTCACCTCGTGATCAGCCCGCCTCGGCCTCCCAAAGTGCTGGGATTACAGGTGTGAGCCACCACACCCAGCCTGGTGTCTGCATTTTCAATCGTGCAGCATTCACATCTTAAGTGAATGCTGGAAACCGGTGTCTGGAGTGCCCCACTTTCCTGGAGAGTCAGCTTAGCTGACCAGGCACCATCTGCATCTGGGGAGGAGTGCGTGCCAGGAGGGACCCAGCTTGGTGTCCAGCCGCGGTCACGTGTGTAACATTTGTTTCTCCACTGCAGTTTGGCACAGGCAGACTTACCCCAGGGAGCCAGGGGACATTTGCTCGGTGGCTGCCTTTCCTAACCCTGTGTTGCCGTTAAAATACGGCTAGCGTTAAGGGGAAAGACACAGGTCTGGAGATAGTACGTTATGATAATGATTCATATTAAACCTAATCTCATGTCATTGGCCCATTTAATCTATTTATGTAAGTTTTAGTGAGTGCTTTGTTCGTGATGGGAAAGTCATTGAGGATAGATTCTTTGATTCATGAGATTTGAAAGAATCTATAAATCATCCATACGAGTCCAGTCCCCAGAGAGGTGAAATGACCCACCCAAGGTCATGCAATTCAATTTGAAGTTGTGGCCTTTCCTAGGAGAGTGAGGCACTGGGAGCACTGGGACCCTCGGCAGGAGAGCAGTCCCCGTCAGAACCTTGGTCCTATTGGGTATTGGTTTTCAGCCGCACCATTTTTCCTATGAGTGCCATTTCCAGACAAGTGCTCCCACGCTCGTTAACCAGACCCCCTGACACCCACAACGGCGGCTTCCATCACCCGTCTTATAAATGCCCAGATCCTCAGCACAGCGTGCAAGGGTGGTCCTGCAGGGGCTGGGCCCTGTGTTCCTCTCTGGCCTCTCCTGCTCCCCACCCTGCAACTTTGCTGGCCTTCTTTCAGCAGCTCCTTCCTGCCCCAGGACCTTTGCTCATACCTCTCACCTCCTGTGAAATTCCTGCTTTTGCCTGAGATCTCAATCATCACCTCTTCCTCAGGGCACTCTCCCCAGCCTCTCTGGGCCAATGCACTCTCCTAGCTCTACAGAGCTCTTTAATATTACTCTGACTTCGAGTACAATTTGATGTGGGAGCGTTAAATATCTATTTTCCACCTGGACATAAATTCTTGGACAGCATGGTTCAGTCACCTATTGCTGTGTAGCAAATGACCCCCACGCTCAATGCTTTAAAACAACCATTGTATTTTGCTCATGATTTTGTGGGGCAGGGATTTGCGAAAGGTTCAGCGGGGCACTTGGAGCTCCTCCACGGTTGCAGTCTGATGTCAGCCGGGCTGTGGTCATCTGAGGGCACAATTTCCAAGATGGGGAAGAGGGGGCACTCACTGGCCTGGAAGTCATTGCTGTCAGGCAGGAGCCCAGGTGACCAGAGCACGTGCATGTGACCTCCCCAGCATGCCAGTCTCAGGTACTCAAACTTCTTACAGCCCCCAAAGTGAGCTGCATGGCTTCTTCTAAGCTGACTTTGGAAGTCACACAGTGTCACATGACTTCAGCTGCCTTCTACTAGTCATAAACAAGTCACTAAGGCAAGCTCAGACTCCAGGAGAAGGCCATAGACACCTCCCTTGATGTAAGAGTGGCAAGACCATGTGGCAAAGCGTATGTAGGATGAGAAATATTTTTGCAGTCGTCTTTGGTAAATGCAATCTGCTGCACAGCAGGAAGAATGCTGTCCTTCCTTCTTGCATTGAATCCCTAGTACCCAGCAGAAAAATTCAATAACGATTGGATAAGTAAGTAGGTAGATGGATAGATGAATAAATATGCATAGGTACATAGAATCAGGAAGAAAAAGTAGGAAGGAGGGAAGCAAGGAAGGAAGGAAGGAAGGACGGATGGACTAGACTGGAATTATTTAAGCGTTCTGATTTCGCACCCGTCATGGGAGAGAGGTACCATGTTTTATGCTGTGCCATGCAGCCAGGGGCGCTCGGGGCAGAGACGACGTTTATGTTCCTAACGCCGATAATTCAATAACGTGGACTTCTGTGATTTATTCCCCTTGGTGGGTGGCAGGTTAATAAAACTTCAGTCAACTTGGTAATTGTCCTTCCTGGTTCTCCTGACAGGATGGCACACATGCAGGAATCTTAAATTTCAGCCCAGCACAGGCAGCATCTCACCTGGAGAGAGCGAGATCTGCCTCTCCCAGGCCTGCGCTGTCATTCCAGTGCTTCCAGAGGCCCGGGCACATGAGCCATGGTGTGGCCAGCGGAGGCAGCTCCGGCCAGCCTCACTGCTCAGCCCGGCAGAGCCCCTCCAGTGGCCAGGCCTCCGGCAGGCACAGAACTCAAGTGACCAGGAGCACCGGGTGCAGTGAGCCCACAGAGCCTCCTTGTCCGATGGATCGGGAACACCACAGGCTTGCAGTAGATGGACCCACGAGCATCTGTGTCCCCCACTGTTAGCGACCCCCACCAGCCCCTGAGTCCCTCAGCCCTGGTATTGTACCAAATGACCATTTACAGAAAACCATCCTGAATCCATTAACAGAATAGAACTCGGCTGTGATTCCTTGAAACTCCCAACAGACAGGAATATTCAGGCACGTCCATATCTGAGTGTTATTCTTTAAAAAGGCCCCCCATCTGGAGAAGGGGATACAGGTACACCTCATTTCATTGTGCTTTGCTTGACCCAGCTTTGCAGACAACTGCGTTTTTTACAAATTGAAGGTTTGTGGCAACCCTGCGTCAGGCACATCTGTCAGCACCACTTTTCAATAGCATATGCTCATTTTGTGTCTCTTGCACGTTTTGGTAGTTCTCACAATTTTTCATTCTTATTACATCAGACCAGGTGCAGTGTGGCTCACACCTATAATCCCAGCACTTTGGGAGGCCGAGGCGGGCGGATAGATCACTTGAGGTCAGGAGTTCAATACCACCCTGGCCAACATGATGAAACGCCATGTCTACCAAAAATTAAAAAAATTAGTCAGGCATGGTGTCACATGTCTGTAACCCCAGCTACTTGGGAGGCTAAGGCAAGAGAATCGCTGTAACCTGGGAGGTGGAGGTCGCAGTGAGCCGAGATTGTGCCACTGCACTCCAGCCTGGGCAACAGCGTGAAACTCTGTCTTAAAAAAAAAAAAAAAGAAAAGAAAAATCAAGATGATGATTATATATATTATGATATCAGCAGCTATGGTGATCTGTGATCAGTGATCTTTGATGTTACTATTGTTTTGGGACATCACAAACAGATGTGCTATCACCCAGATAAGACAAAGAACTTAATCTATAAATGCTGTGTGCATTCTGACTACGCCACCAGCCTGCACTTCCTCTCTCTCTGTCTCTTTCTCTCTCTCCTTGGGCATCCCATTTCCTGAGACACAACAACATTGAAGTGAGACCAAATAATAACCCTACAGTGGCCTCTAAGTGTTCGAGTGAAAGGAAGAGTCATACGTCCCCCACTTTAAATCAACAGCTAGAAATGGTTGGGCTTCGTGAGGAAGGCATGGTGAGAGCTGAGATCCACCAAAACCTAGGATTCCTGGGCAAACAGTTAGCCAACCTGCGAATTGCAAAGGAAACGTTCTTGAAGAAAATTGAAAGTGCTACTCCAGTGAACACAAGAATGATAAGAAAACGAAACAGCCTTATTGTTGATAGGAAGAAAGTTTTCGGTCTGGATGGAAGATCAAACCAGCCAGAACATTCCCTTAAGCCAAAGCCTAATCCAGAGCAAGGCCCTGACTCTCCTCGATTTTATGGAGGTTGGGAGAGGCAAGGAAGCTGCAGAAGAAAAGCTGGGAGTCAGCAGAGGTTTGGTCATGAGGTTCAAGGGAAAAAGAGCCGGCCGGGTGTGGTGGCTCACATCTGCAATCCCGGCACTTTGGTAGGCCAAGGCAGGTGGATCACCTGAGGTCAGGAGTTCAAGACCAACCTGACGAATTTGGTGAAACTCCATCTCTGCTAAAAGCACAAAAATCAGCCAGGCGCGGTAGTGTGTGCCTGTAGTCCCAGCTACTCAGCAGGCGGAAATAAGAGAATTGCTTGAACCTGGGAGGTGGAAGTTGCAGTGATCCGAGATCGCACCACTGCACTCCAGCCTGGGTGACAGAGAGAGATTCTGTCTCAAAAAAAAAAGAACATTCGTGATTTCTGGGAGGTAAAACTATCATTAGCAGGAGTTTGGAAGAAGTGGATTCCAACTCTTGTGGATAACTTCAAGGAGTTCAAGACAGGTGGAGGAGTCACTGCAGATGGGTGGAAATAGCAGGAGAACTGGGATTGGAAGGGGAGCCTGAAGATGTGACTGAATTACTGCAATCTCATGATCAAATTCAAACAGATGAGGAGCTGCTTCTTACAGATGAGCAAAGAAAGTGGCTTCTTGAGGTGGAATCTACTCCTGGTGAAGATGCTGCAAGCTTTGAAATGACAACAAAGAATTTAGAGTGCTACATAAACTTAGCCGATAAAGCAGCAGCAGAATTTGAGACAATTTGGAGTTTGACTCCAAATTGAAAAAAATTTCTACGACGGGTAAAATGGCGTCAAACAATATTATATACTGCAGAGAAATCTCTCGTGAAAGGAAAAGTCCAACTGCAAACTTCACTGCTGTCTGATTTAAGAAATTGCCACAGCCATTCAGCAACCTTCAACAACAACCACCCTGATCAGTCAGTCACCATTAACATCAAGGGTAGACCCCCTCCACCAGCAAAAAGATTATTTGCTGAGGTTCAAATGATCATTAGCATTTTTTGTCGATCACATATTTTTTAATTAAGGTATATACATTTTTTAGACATAATGTTATTGCACACTTAATAGACTACATTATAGTGTAAATGTAACTTTTATAACATATGCACTGAGAAATCAATATATTTGTGTGACTTGCTTTATTGCACTATTCGCCTTATTTCAGTGATCAGGAACCAAATCTGTAACACCTTCAAAGTATCCCTGTATCTCTAAATAACACATTCTCCTTTCTGGTGTACATCTTACCTTCTTTAATAAATAGCATTTAATAAGTAGCTCTTATAGCATTTATTGTCATTAGGTATTTAAAATGGTATTACATCCTTACTATAATGTTATGAGGTACATAGTGTCATTATTCACTTATAGATGAAGATACTGCTGTTCAGAGCGATTGAATGACAAGGTGAATTCAATGACTGGTAATTGGTGGTAGGTACCATGACTGGTAATTGGTGGAAGGAGACTGAAGGCCAGGTCTGTGATTCCAAAGCTGGATCTCTTCCTTCTGTACGTGGCAGTCTCCTGCCAAGTGTGTTGGCCCCTCCTCTTGGGGACAGCGTGGCTCACCATTCAAAGTGGGAGGCAGACAGTGTGCCCATCTTGCAGCACAGAGGTCTGCCGAGGGCTTCCCTGCCATGGGGGCTCCAGATGCAGGGGTCCGTGCGCAAACCCAGCTCAGAATCCACAAGCACTGGGAGGCTCCCAATTCTCTGTTTCTCAGATGTGAGAGGAGGTTGGCATTGACCTTTACAGAAGCTCCACCTGGGAGGAGAGTGGTCCTGGAGGGGAAGGGCACATCTACACAGCCTTCCAGCCTGAGCTTTCAGAATCCACTGGTGTCAGCTCAGACATGGGGGAGGGGCTGCCTCGGTGCTGGGGATTGTTCTAGATACTTTCTGAGAATCTGCATCCTCGTAAGCACCCTGTGAGGTAGGTATAGTTATCCTTATATTTTAGAGATGGGTAAACTGAGGCATAGAGCTGGCAAGGAAATTACGTAAGTCCACACAGTGATGAGTGTGCCCTACCATCCACTCACTCCTACTGGCTAACATGTGGTTTGCCAAAAATGGCTTTTCCATCCAGTTTCCAGGGCTGCCATAACAAAACACCACAGCCTGGAGGGCTGGAACAACAGAAAGTGATCTTTTCTTCATTCTAGAGCTTGGAAGTTAAGGATCAGAATATCAAAAGGTCGGTTCCTTCGGAGGCCTCTCTTATTGGCTTCCAAGTGGCTGCCTTTCCACACGGTCTTTCACCTGTGCATACAGGGCCCTGGTGTCTCATCATGTCTCCAAATGTCCTCTTCTTAGACGCATACAAGTCAGATTCAGTTAGGGGCCCCTAATGGCCTCATTTAACCTAATCACCCCTTTAAAGATCTTATCTCTAAAACAGAATCACATTCTCAGGTCCTCAGGACAAGGACTTCAATCCCTATTTGTATGAATTTTGAGAGGACACAATTCATTCTGTAACACCTGAGAACTAGAGAGCACCCACGCTGGGGACAGAAATGAAAGGAGAGAGAAAAAAGCTAAAAATGTGGGGTTGTGTCTTTTCTTTTCAGAAGCTGGAGTAGCTTTTCTTTTTCTCAAAAAAGAGGAGGGTAAGAACAATGGTGGTTACACAAGAGGAGAATGGCAAGATTGGAGTGGTGCCAAGGACAAGCTGGCTGGGACAGCAAGGCTCAAAGCACCTGCTGGGACAAACAGGGACAAGGTTCATGAGGAAAGAGCCAGGCAGGCGCTGAGGCACGCTTGGGAGAGTGACCGTGGCCAAGGACAGAGCTAGGGGCCTCAGGGGCCAAAGATGGGAGTCTCCTATTGGCTGTCCTTACT
The DNA here is from genome assembly GCA_004027715.1 of Plecturocebus donacophilus. Lineage (NCBI taxonomy): Eukaryota > Metazoa > Chordata > Mammalia > Primates > Pitheciidae > Plecturocebus > Plecturocebus donacophilus. Next base: position 35,173 of record PVKP010005961.1, on the reverse strand, counting down.
CCATCACCCCCCAATCCCCCATGCCAGTAAGAGACCACCCAACTCATGCCAGTAAAAAAGCACAGCTTACTCCTGCTCTCCTGTTCATGGAAAACAGGGTCTGGGGTTTCGATCTCTACAGGCAATCTATAGATGGAGTGTGGGGCTATGGTAACTTCTCATCATTGGGGTGATGCTGGTAGGTGGGGGAACCCAGGCTGTTTAGTGGGGTCTAGCTCTCAGGTTCCAGGCAGAGGCATAATGTTTAGTCAACGAGTTATTCATAAAAAGTGGCCCTAGACACTTCCTGCAAAGGGAATTTCCACACAAAGACAGCAGTTGTAAGCCCTCCTCTGTCTGTGCTGTTTGCCACAAAAGGAGGAAAAACAAACCAAGAAACAAAACAGGTTATACATCTTTAAAACTAACAAGGAGATGGGCTCCTCTGAAGCCAGATTTCTCTCTGGGCACAGGAGGTCGCTGGGGAATCCCCTGCAAGCCCTGCCCCTTTGATTCCAGCCGCCACACTGTTTGACGAGGATCAATGAAAGAAGGATTGCATTTTTCTATGCCCTGAATTGGTAGCAAAATGAATGTGGAACTCGAGAAATCAATTTCCAACCTTAGAGGCTTCCTGGGAGACCATCCTTCTCCCCAGAAAGGGAAAATTAAGGGGAGAGTGGAAATACTGACCCTTCAGCATGACCTTGGCCTTGAGGGAAGGCCAGTCGTTGGTAATTAACTCCTCTCACCTTTCAAATTCCAGAGAGCCACAGGAGGCTCCGGGAGGGGAGACGTTGTGCCAAAGACCCCACCAAACCATATACGTGTGGTTGTGTATACATGTGGTGTACGTGCATGCATGTTTGGTTGTAGGTACATCTGGTTCTATATACCTGCATGTATGTGTGGTTGTGTATGCATGGGTGTAGGTGCGGTTGTATGTGCATGACTGACGTGTGGTTGTGTGTGCATGCACATATGTATGGTTGTGTGTACACGTGTGCATGTGGTTGTGTGTGCACACATATGTGGTACTGCATATGCATGAGTGTATCATGGGTGTGTGTGCATGCATGTGTGTGGTTGTGTGTGCCTACATGTGTTTGTATATGTTTGCATGTGTGGTGTGTACACGCTTGTATCAGAGGTGTGTGCATGTGTTATAGATACACGTGTGTGGTTGTGTGCATGCATGTTTGGTTGTATGTACATCTGGTTCTATATACATGCACGTATGTGTGGTTGTGTATGCATGGGTGTATGTGTGATTGTATGTGCATGACTGATGTGTGGTTGTGTGTGCATGCACATGTGTGTGGTTATGTGTACATGTATGCATGTGGTTGTGTGCACATATGTGTGGTTGCATATGCATGAGTGTATTATGAGGATGTGCATGTGTGTAGTTGTTTGTATATGCATGTTCTTGGTTGCAGGTACATGCATGTATGTCTAGTTCTATATACATGCATGTATGTGCAGTTGTATATGCATGGGTGTTTGTGTAGTTATATGTGCATGAATGATACATGGTTGTGTGTGCATGTATGTGGTTATGTGTGTGCACACATGTGTGGTTGTGTATGCATGAGTGCATCATGGGTGTGTGTGCTTGCATGCAGTTGTGGGGGGTGAGAAAATGGGGGTCATGCTACTGAACCCCAAGACTTGCAGCTCCCCCCGAGAGTTGAGAGCAGGTTGCTCTAACCACTGGTGGCCCTATGGTGTGAGCTCCAGGGCCTGTGGGATACCATCCCAGTACAGGTTTCCTGGAAGCAGAGTATGACAGAGGGATTCCTGGGCACATGGTTTAGGAAGGGAATGACCTCAGGAGAAATTTGTAAGGGAAAGAGGGAAGTGGGCTAGGGCTGGAAGGAAGTTAGGCAAAGATGGTTTGGGGGAAGTCTAGCCTCAGCCTGGCCCCATAGGGAGCTCTGGGGTGTGCATTGCACCACAGATATTAACTGCCCCACATGTCATCAAGACTCAGCCAACACATCACCTTTACTCCATACGTACCAACCCTTCAGACTCTGGCTGGTGGGTCTCATAGATGGAGAGAAACCAGGAAGGAAAGGTGTGGGTGGTGCTGTGGACACTTGCACAGGGCAGAGCAGCTGCAGGACGTGAGGACTTCGTGCCTGCCAGCCTCTCTCACCCTCGCAGCCCTCCCCTCAGCTGGCACCAGGGACTTTCTGGTGGAATCAATGGGCTTTGGAATCAAACAGAGAAGACTGCAAAGTTTACCTCCCACTCCTCACCAGCTGCCTAACATAAGCAAAGAATGTGCCTAAATCTTTGTATCCCCCATGGTGGGATGGGGATAAAATGCAGTGATCACCAGGCCTGTAAGCAGAGGTAAATATATAAGAAAGAGATTATTGATATTGCAATGGTTGGTAAGATCATCATCTCAATTCTAAACACATGGCCACCCCATAGTACACACCTTCCAGAGTCATCAGGAATATTAAATAATGAACTTGGATTGCAGGCTCCCTAAGTGTCAGACACTGTTCTGATTGCTTTATGAACACAACATAAGTTAGTTATTCAACTAATAAGTGTTGGGATTGAATGCAGTCACATCCATCAGGCACATAACCAATGTTACATGAATTGTAACTTGGTGATGGTGGTTGTCACGGAAGACTAGAACAGATGAATTAGGAGTTACTCAATCAAGGGACATCCTGGAAGTAGAGGTTTCCATCCTACCAAATGTCATCTGCTGCAAGAGATACGCCTTGTTCCTTTGGTCTAAGGGCACGTGCTTCTGATAGGATGGTCTGAGCAGACTTTCAGTCCTTTTGGGAGGGGCATGTGTGTGTGTGAGCTCCTGGATCGATTGTATTTCCGTCAATGAAGAGTCAGACAAAACTCGCACCAATTAGCAAGCATGATCTTCCCCCTGGCTTACGCTTTGCCGCTGTTCTCAAGATGCGATCCGGCCCCAGCCAAAAGCAAGGAGACAGACGCGTTGTCGCAGGACTGGGAGCTGCGTGGTACTCACGGCCCTTTGTATCCCCCGGTTTCACAAAGTACAAAAATAGGAGGCAAGCTCGAGACAGCTCAGATGCCTGGCTCAGACAATCGCAGTCGGGAGAGAGGAGAGGAGGAGGGGAAGCGAAACGCAAGGAAAAGAGAAAGAAAGGAAAAGCAGCCACTTGAGGTCAAAGCACTGAGAATAACATGAAAATGCTGCCAACCGAGTGGAATCAAGACGCCTTCGAGGTCGGAAATGTGACAACGGAGCTGTTGTCTCTGGGCTGGTGTCACCACTGTAGTCTCACGGGAGGGTGGGATGCTGGATAGAGACTTGGGGGAGGTAGGGGGCTGGGCTCGGCTCTCACACAGGGGTGTGCCGGGGTCCTCCTAAGGAGGGCTGGACGACCGGCCGTCATGGCCTCATAACCAAGAACAGTGAAGGCAAGCCCGGCCTCTGCAATTCTTGAAGGCGGAAGAAATAGTGCTTTGATGGATGGCATATGATCGGACAGCATGCAAATGTATGCAAACAATGCCTGGGAGAACCTGGTGGTGCTTTTATTTATTTGTTTATTTAGTTGAGACAGGAGAAATACATGTTCATTGTAAACAAATCAGAAAATTATACAGACATGCACAAAGAAAGAAGTCGAAATCCTCTGTTAGCCCACTACTCAGGAAATACACATTTAAAAAAGCAGAAAAACGACTGCTAACATTTTGGTGTACAGTCATCCTTCCAGGCAATTTTTGGCCCACACATATATAGTTGGGAAATTTTTTTCTACCAAAATAGGTTTTACTTCACATACTGTTTTGCAACCTGCTTTTTTTGCATTGAAAATATATCATAAATGCGCATATGGCACTATCACTTATTGAACAAACTCCCCATTGTTGGAAATCTAGATTGTATTCTGCTTTCTCAAGCAAGGTTAGAAGACCCCAAACTCAATTGCAAGACGCAGATGGATTAGAACAACATGTAAGGGAACCCTGTCCTCCAGGAAAGTGTGTGTGTGGTAGGGATGGGGAGGGTAGAGGCAGCTCAGACTGCAAGGCTTTGGAAGCCAAAATTTTTTTTTTTTTTTTTTTTTTTTGAGATAGAATCTCGCTCTGTCACCTAGGCTGGAGCGCAGTGGCACAACCTTGGCTCACTGCAACCTCCGCCCCCCGGGTTCAAGCAGTTCTTCTGCCTCAGCCTCTCAAGTAGCTGGAAATACAGGTGCATGCCCACACCCGGCTAATGGGGTTTCACCATATCAGCCAGTCTGGTCTCAAACTTCTGACTTCATGATCTGCCCACCTCGGCCTCCCAAAGTGCTGGGGTTACAGGTGTGAGTCACCAGGCCCAGCCAGAAGCCAAATTATTTTTATTCTCTCCGGAGCTCGGAGAAAAAGTTCTGTCCAAGTATCAGGCCTGAAGACCAGAAGTAAGTGACATAGAGCCCTCATAGCCACCTTTGCAAATAACTCTCCAGGAGTCCCAGCCAGCTGCGAGTGGCTAGGCAGCTTCCCAGGGAGAAGGAGAAAGGAGATGCATCCCTATAATTCACCACCTCATCTTTTTGCATCACGAATTTGGCAGCCCCAGCATGTGGACCCCTGTATCAGCTATTGTAAAGAAGGACAAATAGAAGCAGTGATCATCTCAGACTAACGGGATGACATGGTTAAAGGACAAACAATATACCCACTGCAATGTGAACCAGATGTTCCATGCAAACTGGGTTCCTAAGTATGAAAAGGTATGGAGTAAGAGAACCATTCAACTAACGTTAGTTACACACCTACTACACCTCCTACATGCCACCTCTGTGTAGGCCCCTTTGTTAGGAGTAGCTTGTTTAATCCTCAAAATGCTCTTCTGGGAAAGCTACCCTTCTGCAGATGAGGTCACTGAGGACCAGAGAGAGGCCTTGACTTGCCCAGAGTCATATGAGTTATTCAAGGGCTGAGCTCAGGGTGCATTTAGCTTCTCCAAGATCCCAGAGAGGCCCCATGTGAAGAAACAGTCTGCAGAGGGTGGGCTGTATGAGGAAGGGCTGCTGGGAGGCGGTGACTTTGGACACCAGCTTTGCAGAAAGGAAGGGGCATAGGAAGCGGGAGACAGGGTGGGCTGTAGGAGAAGGGGGAAGACCAGGTGCGAGGGGAGGGCAGATCAGCTTGCTCAGGAAGAAAGTTCTGAAGGCAGAATGAAAAACATGTAACCAGGGGCTTGGAAGGAGGAAAGCGCCAGGCTGTCCCAGGAACCCTAAAGGACAAGTCAGGGTTGGGTCAGAAGTGGGAAATAGGTGTGTGTGGTGCCTGCCTGCATGGGGGAAACTCGGGACCCCGTGCTCAGAGCAAAACCAGAGAGGGAGCTGCTCCCGACATCACCCCTCCAATTACAGCCTCAGGCCCCAAGTGAAAGCCACTTTGGGTAACATTTATTAGGCTTCTCCCTTTGCAGTTGAGCTTTCATTTGTTTTGCTCCATGTTTGCTGGTGGCTCTGGCATGGCATTAATGGCCTATTTGGGGTCTATGAGCCTCCTGTGTCGTCTCTGAGGCCGGAGGGGCCATCTGGGCTTTTTATTTGACCAGTTGGCTCACTTTTTAATTATGCCGAGTGGGAGAACAGGAGTTGCGGGCAGCGTGGACGGCAACAGCCAATATTTATCATGATTGTTAGTATTTTCACTGCTAATAATTCTGGCAAATGAGAAACGGTAATCCAGAGGATTTGGGATTGTTAATTGGGAAGTCATGCAGAGGAATGATACCATGTGGGTGGAGCCAAGAAAGGAGGAGGAACTGCAAGCTGGCTCCTCCCACCCACGTGGCCTGGGATGAGCCCCTGCAATTCCTGCCCAGAGAAGACGCCCATCTGTGTCCTTGGAAGCCGAGAGAGAGTCATGGATTGTTTTGGTTTTTTAATTCTGGAGAATGGGTTTGGGAGTATTTATGGGCTGTAATGGATACCCTGGGGAGGGTCATCAGTGGGGAGGTCAGAAGGAGCCACCAAGGCTAGTTTGAAGTCAGCTCCTTGATCAGCCACCCCCGCCCCTCAAGCTGGAGAAGGCAAGAGAAGCAAAGGTCATTCCGGAGTGAACGAGGATATGGGCAGTGGCTCTCCCTCACAGTAGCCACAGTGGAGAGTACCTGTGTGGACCTTTACCGCAGAGCACTCTGAAAATAGGAACACAGAAATCCTAAAAGTGTTCCTCCCCTTTGACCCAGCCATCCCGCTTCTCAGATGCATCCTCAAGACCCTAGAGACGAGGACAAGGGTGGGCAGGGCAACCAGGATTAGGGGGAACCTCCAGGCCTTCCCACTTCTAGAGGAAGGTCTGGAGTTGGGTCCAACGGGATAGCCGCTAGCCATATGGGGGTATTTACATTTAAATGAGCTAGCTGAACTCAGCCCCCAGTCACACAAGCCCCATTTCAGCTGTTCCACAGCCACTGGGAATGAGGGGCTGTTGGGGCACACCTCCGTTTACCTCCGTAGGGAAGGCACCAGATGCAAGAGGCCAAACAGGAGACCCACAGCCGGCAAACACGACATGGAGTGTGATTAGAGGCTTATATACAGGGGAGAGTCCAGTAGCAACAGGCTGACAACATATCCACCTTCCCTACAGTACAGTGGTGGCGGGCTGGCCAGGAAAACCCCAGTGCCTGCAGAGAGCACGCAATCTCTATAGGATTTTCACCTAACACCTGCCCTTAATGATCTCCACCTGCTACCTTCATTTATCCCAAAACTCAGGGCCTCAATCCCCTGTACAGCTCATGTTCCACAGGATAAGCTGGGGGCTCATATATTCCTCACAGATGAAGAACAAATCTTCAAGTTGGCCAGGCCAGATTCCCCAGCTTGGGATGCACTGCCATTTAGATGCATTGTCACATAGTATCATTCTAAGAAAATGTTTAAGTTATTGCTCTGAGGTTCATTTACCCTACAGGGGTCACCGTATTGGACAGTGCAGATGTAAACACTTCCATCATCTCAGTAAAGTCTCACTGGACAGCAGGGGCCTGGAGACTGATCTCCAATCCAGCCTCCACTCAGTGACAAGAGGGATTATTTATGGAAATGTAAATGTTGTCGTGTCACCACCCCCCCTGAAAACCCTTCCATGCCTTCCCACTGCACTGAGAACGGGGTCCAAACTCTTCCCACAGGTCCCTCTTGGACCAACCTCTGCCTTGTCAGAGTTTAGCAGCACTGATCTCCAACAGGTTTGGAACATGGAAACCTTTTACCACCGCAGGATCTTTGCACTGGCTCTTGCCTGAACCTAGAACGTGCTAACCTCACTTTCTCAAGCCTGGTAGCAGGAGGTGGCTGCACATCTGAAAAGCAGACCCAAGAGCAAATTGGTTAACCAGACGCCAGCAGGGAGAGGTCTTGCATGTCAATCCAGCACTCCCTCAATAGGCCACCTAGAGAATGGGGTCCCCTCAGAGGTCTTCTTGTCCTTTATTCACAAAGATGGAGGCCCAGGCTCTGAACCCAACTTCTGGAGCTTTGACACGGTGAGTGTAATGAGAGAGAAGGGTCCAGAACTGTGGCTCTGTCCTCCCCACCAGCAAGTGTACTTCTGAATTTCCTGCTTCAAGGCAAATACAGGTTGACAAACTTGGTTTTCCAGGCAACACCAACAAATGTTAGCCATGCTTTTGTTCAGCCTCTGTGGGCTGCAGGCTCCCTGGCCCTAGGATGCAGTGACCTCCAACCCTCTGTGGTCCCCAGGATTCCCCAGCCACCCTGAGAGTGATGACTGACCATTCCCAGGGCCATCTGTTTCCCTAAAGAACAACTTTCCCTAGGACAGGTCCATGTCCTGTTTCTCTTTATGTCCCAGTCCCAGCTAAGAGTATGGTATCTAGTAGGTCCTCAATAAATGCTCACCAAATGAAGGAAAGGAATAGGGAGCCTCATCTTTGCATTCTGAATCTGAATTAGATGATTCCTGAGAAAACCTTTGAGAAGCTTACAGCTGGGATACTAAATCGAGTTAAGGTGTTCTTAATAATCTTAATGGGTATTGTTATTTCAAATTAACTAATTACTCTGATTTTAATGTACTCTGGCAATGTAGGCTCATCATTATCATTATTATTATTCCATAGCTCCTATAAATCCAACCTTAGATTATAACAGCATTGGTCTGTTCAGCAGGTGTCTTATCATCACTGTTTGTACACAAATTTCTGGGTTCCACTGAAGGCACCCAGAACTGAGACGAATGTGAATTAATAGCCATTTGAATGCCCTGTTATATTAATGTTATTATTCAAATTCCAACATCAGGAACATTGTTTAAGAGTCACTCTCCAGAGGGCAAAGTGAAGACAGTCTTACTTAGAGGGGATCAGTGAGATAGACCATGTTGTGCCCGTAGCATGGTGCCTGGGAGATCCTCGTTCTCTTTTCTGCAAGCATCCAAGCTTGGGTCATCATCAGTGATACCCTCTCCTCCACACTCTGTGGTTAAGGAGCAAGTTCTCCTTAAAGTCTCTCCCGTCTCTCCTTTCTTCCTCATTCTCCCTTCTCATGATTAGGGCACACCTCCCCCTACCAGCCCCAACGCTGTGGTTGTTAGCATCATTGCCAGTTGATTTCCCTGCCCAGTTCTCCTTCTGAAAGCCATCTTATCAGCACATCCAGATTTACCGTCCTGAACTCCAGCTCCAATCAGGTCTCAGACCCTCTCTTCAATCTGTCTTCTAGTCCCTGCTCATCTCCAGCCATGCTCTTCTTCTAGGTGTCACCCCAGTGCTGGGTGCTGGAACAACAAATATATGAACTAGCCAAGCCCCAGGCACATGGCCTCCTGGAGTAGACACATGTAAAAATAAAGAATAGAGCACAATAAGACAAACACTGATAATGGTGGATACAAGGTACAGAGGTCCCCAGAGAAAGGGGGCCATAGGTCTTAGTGGAGAGAGGGAAGGCTTCTCAGAGGAGGTGTTGTTTGTGCTGTCAAGAGGAGGAGCTGTCATGCAAGTCATATATTATGCCTGTATTAGGCCATCCTCACATTGCTATAAAAAAATAAGAATAGGCAATTTATAAAAAATAAAGGTATAATTGGCTCACGGTTCTGCAGGCTTTATAGAAAACATGGTGCTGACATTTGCTTGGCTTCTAGGAAGTACTAAGGAAGCTTACAATCATCATGGAAGGCAAAGGGGCAGCAGGCACATCACGTGGTAAAAGTGGGAGCAAGGGAGAGATAATTAAGAGGGAGATGCCACACACTTCTAAATGACTAGATCTCATGAGAACTCACAATCATGAAGACAGCACCAAGCCATGACGGATCCACCCCCATGGTTCAAACACCTCCCATCAGGCTCCACTGCCCACACTGGGAATTATAATTCAACATGAGAGTTGGTAAGAGGGGCCACAGATCCAAACTATACATTCTGCCCTGGCCCCTCCCAAATCTCATATCAAAAGTCCAAAGTTTCATCTGAGATGAGGAAGGTCCCTTCCACCTGTGAGCCTATGAAATCAAAGGCAACTTCTTTACTTCCAAGATGCAATGGTGATATAGGCATTGGGTAAACATTCTCCTTCCAAAAGTGAGAAATTGGCCAAGAGAAAGGGCCTACAGGCTCTATGCAAGTTCAGAACTCAGCAGAGCAGTCATTAAATCTGAAAGCTGCAAAATAATCTCCTTTGACTCCATGTCCCATATCCAAGGCACACTGGTGCATGGGTGGGCTCTCGAGGCCTTGAGCAGCTCTACCACTGTGGCTTTGCAAGGTACAATACTCCATGGCTGTTCTCATGGGCTAGGGTTGAGTGCCTGTGGCTTTTCCAGGCACAGGGTAAAAGCTCCCAGTGGATCTACCATTGTCAGGTCTGGAGGATATGGACACTGTGTGGGGGCTTCAACCTCACATTTCCTCTTGGCATTGTCCTAGCAGAAGTTCTCTGTGAGGGCTCCACCCCTATAGCAGGCTTCTGCCTGGTCACCTAGGCTTTTCCATACATCCCCTGAAATCTAAGCAGAGGCAGCCAAGCCTCAGCTCTTTTACTCTGTGCACCTGCAGGCTTAACACCATGTGGAAGCCACCAAGGCTATGGTTTGCATTCTGTAGAGCAGTGGCTTGAACTGTATCTGAAATCTTTAGAGCCATAGCTAGAACCAGAGCAGCCAGGATGCAGGGAGTGGTATCCTGGGGGCCTGTAGGGCAGTGGGGCCCCAGCCCTGACCCACAGAACCACTCTACCCTCCTAGGGTTCTGGGCCTGTGATGGGAGAGGCTACCCCCAAGGTCTCTGAAATGCCTTCAAGGCCTTTTCCCATGTCTTGGATATTAGCACTTGGCTCCCTTTTAGTTATGCAAGTATCTCTAGCAAGTAGTTGCTCCACAGCCTTCTTGAATTCCTCTCCCCCAGAAAACTTCTTCTTTCTTTGCCATATGACTTGGTGGCAAATTTTCCAAACTTTTATGCTCTGCTTTCCTTTAAGATATAAAATACAACTTTAAGTCATTTATTTGCTCCCCCATCTAAGTATAGGTTGTTAGAAGCAGCCAAACCACTTCTTGAACACTTTGCTGCTTAGAAATTTCTTCTATCAGATATCCTAAGCCGCCAATCTCAAGTTCAAACTTCCACAGATTTCTGGGGCATTGACATGATACAGCTATGTTTTTCACTTAAGTGTAACATGTATGACCTTTGCTCCAGTTCCCAATGAGTAGTTCCTCATTTCCATCTGAGACCTTGTCAGCCTGGCTTTCATTGTTCGTATTCCTATCACAGTTATTATAGAAATATGGACAGTGAAGGCCAGGTTGGTGATGTTTGAGTAAGTCTCATCTTCCCAGCTCAATGGGAAGCCCTGTGCTAAATTCCCTCTATCTGGAATGGTCTTCCTTCAGATGTCCCCAGGGCTCACTTCTCACCTTCTTCAGAGCTGATCAAAGGTACCCCTACACTGAAGCCTTCCCTGACCACCCTATTTAAATGACCCTCCCTCTCCCCAACATATACATCCAGCTCTGGCATTCTCTGTACCTCTTCCTTCATGAAACTGTGAACAAATCTTTTCTATTTTTCTCCCTAGCTCCCATCATCATATAACGTACTATGTATTTCCATTTGCTTATTGTATGCCTCCCTCTGCTACAATGTAAGCTCCAGGAGGGCAAGGATTCAAGTCTATTTCACTCAGTGTTGCAACTCTGATGCCCACAACAGTGCATAAGGCACATAGCAGGTGCCTAATATGTGATTGTTAATCTAGTGACATGAATGAAGGTAACAAAGTTGTTTCATGTCATTTCCCAGAAAATAGCTTTGCAGTGCAATGCCTCTGCATAGCGTCTAATCCAGTGTTAGTGGTGGTCTCCATGCCCCTTGAAGAACTGGATAAACAAGACCCTCGATTTCACTACCCCTGTCATCTGTGCTTGCTAAGAACTCCTGGGGCTTCATTCTGCACACCACTCCCTGTGTCCAGGTCCTGCCCCTCTTGGGCTGCCTCAGTTTAATTGATTCTCAGCAGATAGACACAGAAATCCACAGGTTCTCAGGGATCTCCACAAAAAATACACACTTCCACCAAGGAGTCTGTAAGCAGAGAAGGTTGCTGGAGGACTAGGGGAAGGCTGGGGGTGGCCGCCTTCCTCCTCAGTCCCAGAGGTTTTAGTCTCCTGCTGATTTGCCACTGCCCATCCCTCTCTGCTTCCTTCTCTTTCCAGCTGCTGCCACTTTCCTTCCTGGGGCTCAGCAAATCAGTTCTGCCCACACCCAGAGCCTCTGAGGCCTCCTTTTTAACCCTCAAGCAGTTCTAATCAGGGCATTCCTCCAAACAGGAGCTCTTCACTTTCTAAGAGGAATTCCAACACCAATAAGATACAGTGGGTTTGGTTTTTATTTTGTGTCTATTATTTGCCTCATACAGAGACAGAAGAAACTGGCCTCAGAGACAATAAGCAAAACACAAGGTTACATAGCTCATCAAAAGCAGCTTCCCTAGCTACAAAGAATAAATCAAAGAAAACCCACCCCTGTGCCCATACCAGCTATTTGCCTTCTCCCCGCCTCCCTTCCAGGCAAACTGCTTCAAAGGGATGACTTTGTCTACCCTTTCTTTTTCCTCACCTCCCACACACATGCCTCCAACCATCCAACCTGGCTTCAGTCCAGTCACTCCCAAGAAAAAGCTCCCACAGACGTCAACAGTGACCTCTTGGTGCTGTAGCTCATGGGGATTTCTCAGGCTCAAGACACTAGTCTTTTCAGGAATTTGACACTTTTAGCGATAAAACCTTCTGCAACCCCCTCTGCATCCTCTCTCAGTAAACTCCAGTGCATCCTTCACTCTCCATTCAAGTGTCACTTCCTCAGGGAAGCCCTCCCTGACTTCCCAGGGTAGGTCAAGTTCTATTGTATATGCTTTCATATCTCCTATGCCCAGCAGAATCCAGCATGGAGTAGGTACTCAATGCACACCTGTTAAATGAATGAAGTGAATGAATGGACCTGTGTTTACTTCCTTCAGAGCCTTACAGTTTCACATTCATTAGCACATGTCTTCCCTACTAGGTAGTAGGTGCCCAGAGAACAGGATCCATGCCTGGTTTTCCCTGTATCGTATTTCTGGCACCCACCCCAGGGCCTGACACATGGAGGAACCTCCCCCATATGTGCCGCTTGGAAGAGCTGGGATTCACACCCAGGTTGCCGGTTCCAAAGCCTCTGCACTCAGCAACTACTAGTTGATGGATTGCCTGTAGGTGACCCCAGCTGTCTCTACTAAGGCAGCCTTCTGAAATTTTAATGTGCACAAGAATCACCTGGAGAACTTGTTAAAATGTAGATTCTGATCAGTAGGTCTGAAGTGGGTCCCAAGATTCTGCATTTCTAACAAGCTCCCAGGAGACGCTGACAGTGAGGTCTGTGGACCCTGCTTTGAGCAGCAGGGGCTAATACGAGGCACTGACCTGGAAGCAGAGCATCTTGGGCATCCCCGAATTACAGCAAAGAGTAGGGGGCAGGGCAGCAGGCTCCGAATCCACAAAGGCTGCCGGATATTGCCTGAAATCAGAATCAACGATATGTCTCTCAGATATATGCTGCAGTATTCCTTATGCTGGCTAGGATGAACAAAACGCTTTCATTTAAAAGCATGCTGAATTCATAGTAACTTTTCATTGTCATGCGTTTTCTCAACTGATTGATAGGTGCCAAACATATGGGGATGATGGAAAGGAAATCTAAGGGACCTTTTGACAGTAGGAAAAGGTTGGGAGTGGGTAGGACTTTAAGACCTGCCTGGAAGATGTGGTGGCCTTGTGTCCTGCTCTCTTCAGGGGCTGATTGGCAGGAAACCTAGAAGAGTACACTGCGGGGACTGATGAGAAAGACAGACAGAGAGACACAGAGACAGACAGAGAAACAGAGAGAGGCACAGGCACGGGGACAGAGACCCGAGGTGGAGGCTGGAAGCGGGGTGCAGACCATACTATCCTTCCAGGATGCTCTCTGAGTTGGCATGGCAACAGACAACATTCGTGTAAATAGCTGACCCATATTTAATTAACAAAGAGAAGACAAGAGCTTGGGAGAGAAAGGGAGAGGGCGGAGCCTGGCCGGCTCCTCGCCTGGCATTGCAAGGACTAACGGGCCTTTCTCACTGGGCAATGGATGCTGGCAGACAGCAAGAGACACCAGACAAGTGAGGGTTCTTCTCAGGCAGCCCCCTACTCCCAGCACTAAGTGAGGGCAGGCTTTCCTTCAGGAGAGTAAGGCTAAGGCAGGGCCTGCCCAGTACAGGGCCTCCGTAAACACACATCTCTGCAGTGATAGCAGCAGCAGCAATGCACTGCTGATGACCATCATTACCCTAGGCCAGACACCCTGCCACACTCTTTGCATGTGTTACTTTATCTAATCTGAACAAAACAACTATGAAATAAGTGCTAGGATTATTCTCATTTTCAAGATAAGAAAACTGAGGCTTGGAGAGATTGAATAACTTGTCGAAGGTCACCTGGCTCCTTAAGTGGCTGTAATAGTTTGTACATTAATGACCTTGAATCTTGTAATAGTTTGTACATTAATGACCCCCTCCCCTTGAATCTAAACTAGCCTTGTGTGTGCTTTAACTGGTACAATACAAAAAATTAACACAGTACCAATACAGTGTGGCAGCTCCCCTCTAAGCCTTAACAAAGCCTACAGCTTCTGCTTTGTGCTCTTGGGAGTCATCAGCCGCCATGTAAAAGATCTAGCTATGCTGCTAAAGACACTACGTGAAAAAAGAGAGACCCTGAGGGAACAAGGAAAGAAAGGTCCAGCCAAGCCAGCAGTCCCAGCTGAGCACATTACACTGAAGACCGCTGGCAAGGTCGGAAGAATAATCACCCAGCTGAGCCCAATCCAGATGACAGAATCATGAGCTACTAAAATAGTTGTTCTTTTAAGTCACTCAGTGTTGGGGTAGTTTGTTGTGGAGCAAGAGGCAACTAACACAAAAAGTTTCCTTTGAGTGATTGGCAGGATTGGCCTGCCCTTCTGCCCAACCTCAGCACCAGCCATATCCCTGCCTCTCACAACAATGTGTACAGATCCAGCTTGCAAAGATGCTCTCGTTTCTCTACCTGGTTGCAAAACACATTTCACCAAAATATGACTCTACTGCCAAAAAGTGCCATGAATGAGAAACTCTGTCCATTTCTACTCCCCGCACCTAGCCGAATCCCCAACCAGGTCTTGCCTGATGAGTGTAGTAGCCTCCTAACAGGTCTTGCTCCTCTTGCTTCTTACTCTCTCCCATCCATTCTTCCTTGCATCTGATCATGTTTTCTTTTTCTTACCTGACCTATACGGTTTAGCGAGATTGAACCCCACCCATCCTACACACTGGCCCCTCTGCCGACCTTCGTTCTCTTCATCACCCTCCAAACGCATCTGGTTCCTCATGAGCTTCCCAAACATGGTTTCCTCTACCTAGAATGCTCTTCTCTCCTTCACCCAAGGCTAATTTCCACTCAGCCTTCAGGACTTAGGTTTCTTTCCCACGGGAGAGAGGTGAGGTATATTTTACATACAATAAAGTGCATAGATCTTAAATGTATCATTTGGTGAATTTTGACAAATATTTACACTCACATAACCATCAGCCAAATGAAGAAATATAGAATGTTTTCATTAACTTTGATGCAAATCAAGATATACAGAATATGTCTACCACATCTGAAAGTTTCCTGTGTTTCTTTCCCATTGATGTCCTATCACCAGGCAATCACTGCTCTGTTATCTACCACTATAAGGTTAGTTCTGCCTGTTCTTCAACTTTATATAAGTAGAATCAATTAGTATAATTGAATCTATTAGGGGCTGCTATTCTGAGATGGGAATGGAAACGGGGCAGGGAGAGTCAATGAACAGGTGTAGTAAGTGCATGGACTTGAATAATCAAACCGACGAAGGAGGCTAGAGAGCGGTGCTGACCGCCGTGACTGTGGAAGCCTCCTTGGTGAGGCAGGAGTGAGCAGGTATTTCACTCCGCATAGTGCTTTTGAGATTAATTCATGTCGTGGTGTGCATTTGCAATCTGTTTATTTTTGTTGCTGACTAATATTTCTTTTTTTGTTTTGTTTTTGAGATGGAGTTTCACTCTCGTTGCCCAGGCTGGAGTGCAATGGCATAGTCTTGGCTAGTTGCAACCTCCAACTCCTGGGTTCAAGCGATTCTCCTGCCTCAGCCTCCCAAGTAGCTGGGATTGCAGGCACACGCCACCACGCCCAGCTAATTTTTTGGGTTTTTTTTTTTGTATTTTTAGTAAAGATGGGGTTTCACCATGTTGACCAGGCTGGTCTCAAACTCCTGACCTCAGGTGATCCGCCTGCCTCGGTCTTGCAAAGTGCTAGGATTACAGGCATGAGCCACCGTGCCTACCCAATATTTTACTAAATGAATGTACAAGACTTAATTTGTTCATCTAATCTCTTGTTGACAGACATTTGAAGTTGTGTCTAGTTTTTGGAAGTTGATAATCCAACTGCTATGAATATTTGCATACAAAGCTTTTATATGGACACATGTTTTCGTTTCTTTTGTTAAATACCTAGGAATTGGTAAGTCAAAGAGTAGGTATACACCCAAAGCTATTAAAATCAACAGTTTCTCAAAATGGTTGTATTATTTTACTTTCCAGAGGCAGTGTATGAGTTCCTGTTCCTCCCAAATTATTGCCAACACTTGGTATTGTCGGTCTTTTTAATCTATCCATTCTGATGAGCGTGCAGTGGTATTGCCTTGTGCTTTCAATTTGAATTTCACTATTGACTAATGATATCAAACACTTTTTCATCTGCTCATGGCCATTCAAATATGCCCTTGTGTGAAGTATTGCTTTGGATCTTTCACTCATTTTTAATTGTATTGCTTGTCTTTTTATTGATTTTTAGGTCTCAGTTTTCATGTTTTTCTCAAGAAAGTTCTCCCTGAAGGCATCATCCCTCCCACCTGTCATCAACACAGACACATACACACCACACACATGCCATACATGCAACATAGACATACAATACACACACACACCGCATACACATATGCCACACAGACACATACCACAAAAACACACAATACATATATACACATACCACATATATACACATACCAAGTACACACACATACACTACACACACACACACACATCATACAGACACAACACACAGGCACACAGTTAAGTCCCTCTGTTATAGGCTGTCAAGGGCCTTGTGCTTCTCCCAGCTGTGCCATGCACAGTTGAAACACATCACACGGCTGTGCCTTGTACAGTTGAAACGCTCGTCCCACGTCTCACCTCACATAGCTGAAACACGTTGTCCTACAGCTGTCATTGCTGCTCCTGCAAACTCTGTTCTCCAAGAATTTGCACCACATCTGCCCTGTTCACTGCTGATTCTCCAGCTCTGAGCACAGTCCTGGGCACCAAAGAGACCCTCAATAATTTTTTTTCACTCAACAAATATTTATTGAGTGCCTAGAATGCACCAAAGAATGTTCTTGGTGCTGGAGGTACCACAGTGAAGAAGACAGTTGAACCCCTTGATCTCATGGGGCTGCTTTTCTGGGATGGGAATGGGAATGGGAATGGGGTAGGGAGAGTCAATGAAGAAGTAAACCCAAGTGTAGTAAGTCCATGGACTTGAATAATCAAACGGATGAAGGAGGCTAGAGAGTGGTACTGAATGCTGTGACTGGGGAAGCCTCCTTGGTGAGGCCACAAGTGAGCAGGTATTTGAAGATGAGGAAGGGAGCGTTGTGGATGCCTGGTCAGGGACTGGCATGATAGATGGCTGGCAAGGGGGTTTACATGGCAGGAGTGAAGAGAGGGTGGGGGGTGATACAGAGAGATAGGCAGGGATCGGGGATGGGGGGCACACGAGGTAGGGCTGTTTCCCAAATCTTTTCACCACAACTCACTAAAAGAAGCACACGTGCACATACACAAACATGCAATCTGTCGTTTCCTGTAGAAATGCCTATCTTATTATACATTCAGTCTTCTCTAGGATCTTTCTTTTTCACTCTTCTGTTCCATTTTGCGTAATGAAAATGCTGATCACGATGCAGTAGATTGATTTTGTGACCCACTAATAGATGTCTGTGTACATGCAAAGATTTTGGGTTTTACTCTGAGATGAGACATGCTGGAAGATTTTGAACAGAGGAGTGACATGACCCAATTGATGATTAATTTTTAATTTAAATTTTATTTTTTAAACTTTATAATGGAAAATTATAAACAGACACCACAGAGATAATGCAATAATATATCACCTATATACCTTCATTCAGCATCAACAATTATCAACATTTTGCCAACTTGCTTCACTATTTCTGTCCACTTTTTTTTTTTTTGCTGAAGCATTTTAAAGCAAATCTCAGACATCTTATCATTTTGCCCTTATATGCCTCCAAATGTATTTCTAACAAATGACAATAACACTCTTTTCATTCCATGTAAAAATAACAGTGGTTGTTTAATATCTTCTATTACTTAGTTGATGATCAATTTTTCTTGATTGGCTCAAAATGTGTATTTACAGTTGGTTGCTTTGAATCAGGTGATAAACAAGGTTCATATATTGCATTTGGTTGGGATTTCTCTTAGGTTTCTTTCTTCCCTCGCCTTGCTTCCTTCTTTCTTCTTCTCTTCTTTTCTCTGATACTGAGGCTTATGCTACATAAAATTTAAATGAACAATTTGCACAGGGCTCAGTGGCTCACGCCTGTAATCCCAATACTTTGGGAAGCTGAGGCTAGAGGATCCCTTGAGCCCATGAGTTCGAGACCAGCATGGGCAATATAGTGAGACCTCTTCTCTACTAAAAATTTAAAAATGACCAGAATGTGGTGGTGCATCCCTAGTCCCAGATACTCAGGAGGCTGAAGTGGGAGGGAGGATCGCTTGAGCCCAGGACTTCAAGGTTTCAGAGCTGTGAGCTATGAGCCACAGCACTCCAGCCTGGGAAAGAGAATGAGACTCTGTCTTGAAAAAGAAAAAAAAAAATTATGGATATTGGCAATTGATACACCCCATGCAGCAACCACCCAAATCAATATATAGAACACTCATGACCTCAAAAATTTTTCTCATGCCTCTTGCCAATCAATCCACACTCCTCTTACCCAAAGGGAACTGTTTTCTTCACTTCTATTACCATACATTTGCTTTGCCTGTTCTTGAAGCTGGTAAAAATGGAATCATACCGTGTTTTACATCTGGACTCATTTGTTCAAATAATGTCCATGAGATTTGCTCTGTTGTCGTGTGTCCGTAATTCATTTTTTAAATCACTGACTTATATTTCATTGTATGAATGTACTGCAATTTGATCAACTACTCTCCTGTTGATGGACATCTGCATCATTTTCAGTTTGAGGCTGCTAAAAATAAGGCTGCTTGAAAAATGAGGCTGCTGGGAACATTCCTGTACCAGTCTTTTGTGGGTTTATGTTCTCATATTTCTTGGGTTAAACTTTGTTGTTTTTCAAAACTGTTTGGCTCTTCTGGGCCTTTACTGTTTCCATATAAGTCTTAGAAACAGCTTGCCAATTTCTATTAAGAATTCAGTTGAGATTTTGATTGGAATTGTATTGAATGTATAGATTGATTTGGGGAGAATGACCATCTTAAAAATGTTGACTCTTCTAATCCATAAGCGGGGCATTCTCTCTTCATTTCATTAAGCCTTCTTTAATTTTTCTCAGCAGTGCTTTGAGTTTTCAGTGTAGAAGTCTTATATGTCTTTGGAAAAATTTTCCTAGATATTTTACTTTTTTCTATGCTATTTTAAATGATATTGCCTTTTAATTTTATTCTCTAATCGCACATGTTAGTATATAGAAAAACAATTGAGTTTTGTGTATTTAACCTTGTATCCTAAAATCTTGCTAAATTTACATATTAATTCTAGGAATTATTATATAAACTCATTAGATTTTTCTACATTTACAATCACATTATCTGTGAATAAAAACAGCTTTCTTCTTTCTTTCCATTTTTTTTTTTTTTTTTTTCGTGATGGAGTCTTGCTCTGTCACCCAGGCTGGAGGGCAATGGTGTGATCTCGGCTCACTGCAACTTCTGCCTCCCGAGTACAAGCAATTCTCCTGCCTCAGCCTCCTGAGTAGCTGAGATTACAGGTGCCCACCACCATGCCTGGCTAATTTTTGTATTTTTTAGTAGAGATGGAGTTTCACCAGTTTGGTCAGGCTGGTCTCAAACTCCTGACCTCAGGTGATCCACCCACCTCAGCCTCCCAAAATGCTGGGATTATAGGCATGAGCCACCACGCCTGGCCTTCTTTCCAATTTTTATGGTATTCATTTATTTTTCTTGCTTTGTTGCACTGGCCAGGCTTCAAGTGCAAGGCTGAATACAGAGGTGAGAATAGGAATCCTATCTTTTTTCTCATATCATAATAAAAGCATAATAATATATCATAATTAAGTATGATTTAACTTCAGATTTTTCATAGATACCCTTTATTACATTGAAGAAGTTTGCTGTTTTTGATCTTTAAAATGCTGAGTTTTTCTAAAATTGAGAATGGGGGTTTTGTATTGTCAAAAGCTTTTCCTGCATCTATTAAGATGACCAAATGCTTTTTCCTTCATTATTCTGTTGTGTAACCAATTACATCAGTTGATTATTAAATGCTAAATCAACCTTGCATTCATAGAGCAAACCTACTTCGTAATAAAATGTTATCTTTTAAAAATACTGTTGAATTTGGCTGGGCGTGGTGGCTCATGCCTGTAATCCCAGCACTTTGGGAGGCCAAGACAGGTAGATCATCTGAGGTCAGGAGTTCAAGACCAGCCTGGGCAACATGATGAAACCTCGTCTCTACTAAAAATACAAAAAGTAGCCAGGAGTAGTGGCAGTTGCCTGTAATCCCAGCTACTCAGGAGGCTGAGGCAGGAGAATCACTTGAACTCTGGAGGCAGAGGTTGCGGTAAGCCGAGATCACACCACTGCACTTCAGACTAGGCAATAGAGAGAGACTTCGTCTCATAAACGAATAAATAAATAAATAAAATATTGCTGAATTAAATTTGCTGGGCTTTTTAAAGGGAGTTTTTGTGCCTATGTTCATGAAGGAGTTTGGTTTATAATTTTCTTCTCGTTTGAAATTGCTTTGTCAAGTTTTGGTATTGGGGATATGTCAACCACATGAATTGAGTTGGGGAGAATTCCCTCATGATCCCTCCTTGTAAGATGGGCATGTTTTTCTTCCCAAAAGTTTGAGAGAATTTGCTAGTAAAATAGCTGAAACTGTTATTCTTTATATGGGTGAAGGGTTTATTTTTAAATTCAATTCCTATAACTGATATAAGACTCTTCAGATTTTCTGTTTCATTGTGACAAATTGTTTTTCAAGGTATTCATCCATTTCGCCTAAGTTGTCAAATGCTTTGGCATACAATTTTCATAATATTACCTTACCGTCCCTTTATTGTCCATGGGCTCTGTAGTGATGATGTCTCTTTAGTTCCTGATATTTACAATTTACTTTTTCTTTCTTTTTTAATCAGTCGTTCTGGGCTTCATCAGTTTTACTAACCTTTTTAAAAAACCAACTTTTTGCTTCTGGTCATCCTTATTGATTTTATCTATTGCTTTTCCAATGTCTGTTTCATGGATTTCTGCTTTTATCTTTATTATTTCCATCCTTGTAGTTTGGGTTTAACTTGCATTTTTTCCTAGCTTCCTAAGATAGATTTTAAACCTTTCTTCCATCCTATTATGAGCATTTAAAGCTGTAAATTTCCTTTAGAGCATTCAAATATCTTCATTTCACAACCTTTGATATATTGTGTGTTCATTTACATTCAATTTTAAATATTTTCTAGGGATTACATCAAGCTAAAAAGCTTCTGCACAGCAAAGGAAACAATCAGCAAAGTGAAGAGACAACTCATAGAGTAGAAAAAAATTTCAAACTATACATCTGACAAGAGATTAATAACCATATTAATTAATTAAAGGAACTCAAATAACTCAATAGCAAAAAAGAAAAAACACACCAAGGAATTCAATTTAAAAATGGGCAAAATTCTGACATTTCTCAAAAAAAGACATACAAATGGCCAACAGGTATATGAAAAAAAATGTTCAACATCACTAATCATCAGAGAAATGCAAATCAAAACTGCCATGAGAAATCTTCTCGTCTCATTTAAAATGACTTTTATAAAAAATACAGGAGTAATCTTTACCAGTGCTGGTAAAGATGAGGAGACAGGAATGCTCATATACTGTTGGGGGGAATGTAAATTAGCATAACAATGAAAAACTGTATGGAGGTGCCACAAAAAACAAAAAGTAGAAATACCATATGATCCAGTAATTCCTCTACTGGAATTCAAAAGAAAGAAAATCAATATATCAAGGAGATCCTGCACTACCGTGTTTATTGCTGTACTATTCACAATAGCCAAAATTTGGAATCAACCTATGTGCCCATCATTGGATGAGTGGATTTTTCTTAAATGTATACATACACAGTAAATATTATTCAGCCATTAAAAAGAATGAATCCCTGTCATTTGCAGCAACATGGATGGAAATGGAGATCATGACTTTAAGTGAAATAAGCCAAACACAAAAAGACAAATATTGCTTGTTCTCACTCATATGTGGGAGCTAAAAATTAGATCTCATGAAGATAGAGAGTAGGTTGAATCTAATCAATTTCTATAATTGATATCTCAGAGGCTAGGAAGGAAAGGATGGGATATGAAGAGAGGTCAGTTCATGGGTACAAATATGTAGTCTGTTAAAAGAAGCAAGATCTAGTGTTTGTTAGATCAGCAGGGAAATACAGTTTATAATAATCAATTATATATTTCAAAATAGCTCAAAGAAAGTAATTTAAATGTTTCTAGCATAAAGAAAAGACAAACATTTCAGGTGATAGATACCCCAATGACACTGATTTGATATTTACAAGATGTGTGAATATATTAAAATATCACATGTACTCTGATAATATGTACATCTATTGTGTATAAATACAAAATTAAATTTAAAAAGAAAAATAAATAAATAAAACATGTTCTAATTACTTTTTTTCTCTGATCAATGGTTTATTTGAAAGCACATTGCTTAACTTCCAAGTATTTGCAGCTTTTTCTAGAATTTTATTGTTACGGATTTATGATTTAAATATGTAATGCTTAGCGAATATAATTTGTGATATTTCCTTTTTTAATCTTTGAGACTTTTTCTCTGGATCCAGTAGATGGTCAGTCCTGGTGAATGAACATATACATTTGAAAAGCATGTGCATTCCATAATTGTTGAGTGTAGCCGTGTTCCATAAACAGCTATATCAAGTTGTTTAATGACATTGTTTAAGCCTTATGTGTCCTTTATTGATGTTTTGCCTATTTGTCATGGCAATGAATGATAAAAGGGCACTAAATTCTTCATCTGAGATTGTGTATTTGCCTATTTCTCTCTTTATTTCTGTCAATTTCTGCTTCACAGATTTTTAAGTTCTATAAGTAGGTACACATAGGTTTAAGGTTCTTACGTCTTTTTTTTATAAAGTCACCCCTTATTAATATGAAATGTAAGATTATGAAATGATGCTAATACTCCTCATTTGTTAGAAGTCTACTTAGATAATATCTTGTTTTCTTTTTTTTTCTTTTAATATAATCTCTTGTTTTCTTTTTCTTTTCTTTTCTTTTTTTTTTTATTTTTTTTGAGACAGAGTTTTGCTCTGTCTCCCAAACTGGAGTGCAGTAGTGCAATCTTGGCTCATTGCAACCTCCTTCTCCAGGGTTCAAGCGATTCTCTTGCTGTGGCCTCCCAAGTAGCTGGGTTTACAGGTATGCACCACCACATCTGGCTAATTTTTGTAATTTTTAGTAGAGGTGGGGTTTCGCCATTTTGGTCAGGCTGGTCTCGAATTCCTGACCTCAAATGATCCACCCACCTCAGTCTCCCAAATTGCTGAGATTACAAGACTGAGTCACTGTGCCTGGCCTTCTTTGGGATCAGAAAGCACAGCAGTTTTCTGATACTCGCTGTTTGCATTGGGATAACTCTTACTATTCTCAACTTGTTCATGATTTTATATTAAAATATGTTTCTTAAGATATACAAATGGCCAAGAAACATGTGGAACAATGCTCAACATCACTAATCATCAGGGAAATACAAACTAAAATGACAAGGAGATACCACTTTACTCCTGCAAAAATGGCCATTTTTAAAAAGTAAAAAAAAAAAAAAAAAAACAATGGATGTTAGCATGAATATGCGGAAAGGGAATACTTAACATACACTTCTGGTGGGAATGTAAATCAGTGCAACCTCTATGGAAAACAGTGCGGAGTTTCCTTAAAGAGCTAAAAGTAGATCTATCATCAGATCCAGCAATCCCACTACCAGGTATCTACCCAAAGGAAAAGAAGTCATTATATGAAAAAGACACTTGCACATGTATGTTTATAACAACACACTTCGAAATTGCAAAGATGTGGAACCAACCTAAGTGTCCATCAACTAATGAATGGATAAAGAAAGTATGGTATATATGCACCACAGGCTACTACTCAGCCATTAAAAGGATAGAAATAACAAATTTTCAGCAACTTGGATGGAGCTGGAGGCCATTATCCTAAGTGAAGTAACATAGGAGCAAAAAACCAATAACTATGTGTTCTCACTTATAAGTGGGAGCTAAGCCATGAGTACATTAAGGCATACAAGTGGTATAATGGACTTTAGAGACTCAGAAAGGGAATGGTGGGAGGGGGACCAGGGATTTAAAAAAAATATGCATTAGGCACAATGTATACTACTTAGGTGACGAGTGTACTAAAATCTTAAAACTTACCACTATATAATTTACCTCTGTAACAAAAAAACATTTGTACCCCAAAAGCTATTGAAATAAAGTAAGATAAAATAAACTGTGCTTCTTAGAAACGGCATATAGTCAGACCTTGCTTTTATCCATTCTGATAATTTCTGTCTTTTAATTTGAGAGTTAGGTCCATTTATAGTGTTTTAAATTATTGATATGGTTGAATTTAAGTCTACTTTCAATATTTGCTTTCTCTTTGTCCTATTTTTTGTTCCCCTGTTTTCCATTCCCTGACATCCTTTTGAATTAATTATTTTTCAGTATTCTATCTTATCTCTTCTACTGATTTTTTCAGTAATACCTCTGTGTTAATATTTCATGGTTACTCTAGGGTACAATATGCATCTTTAACTTAACACAGTTTTTCTTCAAATAATGTTGCACTATTTTACAAACAATGTCAAATCCTTACCACTGCATAATGTGGCCTCACTGCTACATATTTTACTCCTACATAAGGTAAAACCCCACAGTACATTGTTATAATTTGTACTTTTGACAATAGTCTTCTACAGACATTTAGAAATATATTTACATAATACAGAAATATAATTTTTAATATCCTCAGGCTTACACTTTTTGGTACTCTTTATTTCTTCCCACAGGTATGATTCTCCATTTCTTCCCATCTGGTATTATTTCCCTTCTACCCTGAAAAACTTCTTCTAGCATTTTTTGTAATGCAGCTCTGTAGGAGAAAATTTTCTCAGTGTTTGTCATCTGAAACCATTTCTGTTTCACCTCTGTATTTGAAGAATATTTTCACTGGAAATAAAATTCTAGATTGAAAACTCAGTGTCTGAAAATTCTGTTTTTATTTTTCACATTTTAAGCATGTCATTCATTGTCTTCTTTTCTCTGATTTTGTGTGTGTGTGAGGAGCCATTCATCATTCTCATTCTTATTCCCCTTAAAATATAATTTTAGTTGGTGGATTTAAAGGTTTTTTTTTTATCTTTAGGTTTTCAACAGTTTAATTACAATATGGGTGGGTATGGTTTTGTATATGTTTACACTGACTAGAGATTACTAAACCTCTTGAATCTGTAGGTTAATGTCCTTAACCAAATATTCTTTTTTTTTGAGACAAATTCTCTCTCTGTCATCTATGCTGGAGTATAGTGGTGCAATCTTGGCTCACTGCAACCTCCACCTCTGGGACTCAAGCGATTCTCTCACCTCAGCCTCACAGTAGCTGGGACTACAGGTGCACACCCCCATACCTGGTTAATTTTTTGGAAGAGACAGGGTTTTGCCATGTTGACCAGCCTGGTCTTGAACTCCTGGCCTCAAGTGTTCCAACCACCTTGGCCTCCCAAAGTGCTGAGAATACAGTCATGAGCCACTGCACCTGGCCCTTGAGTATTCTTGAGTATTATCTGCTCAAATATTTCTTCATTGCATTTTCTCTCCTCTTCTTCTGGGACTCCAATTACATGTACATTGGGTCATATTGATATTTTGGGCCCAGATGATCTGTTAGTTTATTGTCATGCTCTTAAGTGGTTTCTTCTGGCCCGACTAAAAGCTCACCAATCTTTTCTGCTATGGTGTCCAGTCTGCTATTAGGCCCGTTGAGTGAATTCTTTATTTATGATACAGTAGTTTTCTGTTTTAGAATAATAATTTGGGTTTTCCAATAGTTTGATGCTGAGATTCACCATCTGTTCACATATGTTGTTCACTTCTCAAACTGAGTCCATTAAAATATCTAAAACTGTTACTTTAATGTCTTTGTTGTCTCATTGCAACCTCTGGAATATCCATGGATCTGCTTTAATGACTTATTTCCCTTTCGATTATAGGTCACATTTTCTTGCTTTAACAAGTGCCTTTTAATTTTTAATTATATTTCAGACATTGTGTATAGATGAACAGGAGAGTCTAAAGCATATAATAATAGAGTCTATATTATATATAGTATACTATATACTATATAATATTTCTATTGTAGAATATAACAGATTTCTATAATTATTTCTATTATAGGATATAGTAGAAATGATATAATACACTAGAAAGCCACCATATTCACATAGAAGGAAGTAAAAAGTAGGAAGTATATATACTATATAATATAAATAAATGCTATATAATTTCTACTATATACTATATAATATGTATATATACTATATATACAGTATGTAATATATATAGTATATACACATTACTTAACAATGTCTATCTTATGTATGGTATAATATAGCTTATTATATATTATATTTATATATTACATATAATCATATATAATACATATATAATAATATAGTTTAATTACTCACTGAAGTGAGAGGCTGAGTCAACTTAATCTGTGGTTGAGTTGAGTTCGGTCTGAGCTATAGTGACAGCCAGTTCACCATGGACTTCAAATGTGTTGAGGATTGAATCCCTGCAGTAGGGCTTGGGATCTGAATTCCAACAAGTCCTCTGAACCGCAGCTGGTCGCTCTCTGCTTTGGATTTTGGGTCCGCTGAGTTCTTCTACTCTCTAGTTCACCCCTGGCTTTCCCTCTAGGCTGACGCCTCTACATTCCAATTCTCTGCCATGTCCTCTCGTTGGCTGCTGCTTTGCCCTTGCTGAAATCCTGGAACACACCAAGAACATATCTCACCTCTTCTGATTTGCCTCCACCACTGCCTTACATTTGGAAGAAAAGGCAGAAAAGGCGGGAGTTGTTACTGCGCTCCATGGGCTACAGATCTGCCATGCCGGCCTCCACACGACTAGTAAACATTTATCACAGTTTGTCTTGTTTCCTCATACTCCTGTCCATGCTGGGTTTAGTCCTCTCAGTATCCTGTTGAGAAAGCACATTTTGGTTTAGTGATTAGTGTATTCTGTAGATAATGTGTGTATGTGTATATACTACATATATATCTCAACATCCTCCAGTCTCTTCTGTCCTAGGAAGGACTTGCAAATTTGTGTCCTCAGCTCCCTGATGGATTTTAAGATATGTGATTGTGTAGCTGATGTAGCTTGTTTTTGTTTGGGGGAAAGGAAGTTAGAGTGGTGGTCTCTTGTAACTTTCTACATCCTAACTGATAGCAAAAATTCATTCTAACCAGAAGCATATGTTCTAATAAACAATTATTAGGGGAATGTATGTTCCTTCTGCCTGGGCAGCTTCTATGCCTCTTGTCTATCTGGAAAATGCTCCCTCAGCCTTCACATTTTCCTACTTGAAGTCTTTCCCAACCTCCTCATAGCCTTGGGCACTTCTTACACTAGTCTCCTCTGTTCTTTGATCCTGCCTACATTAAAGCTATTTTTCTCATGAACAAAAAAAAATCATAATTGTTTTTATGTCTGTCTTCTCTGTTGAGCTTTGAGTTCCTTGACAGCAAAAACTCTGTAGTTAATAAATTATATACATATGTACACATGCACCCAAATGCAAACACACGTGTATATGTGTAGTATATACATACATTATATGTATATGTATATATACATACATTATATGTATATGTATATGTGTTTTATATGTAGTTAATAAATTATATACATATGTACACATGCACCCAAATGCAAACACACGTGTATATGTGTAGTATATACATACATTATCTACAGAATACACTAATCACTAAACCAAAATGTGCTTTCGCAACAATTAACACATGAATTTCCACCTTTTGTGCTCAGGTTCTCATGCCTGTCTGACACTTGGTAAGTGTGCAATACGTGTTTGTGGAGTTCATAAATAAATAAAGAGCAAACTCCTGCCTCTGTCCTGAAACTTCATCACCATTAGACATAGTTACTGCCTGCTAACGTGATGTTTTACTTTCTGCTTTGTTGGGAGGGGAGTGAGTGTGTGGACAAGTGTTGATTTGCATATGCAAATTTATAATTCAGCCTGATGATTCTGATTTTCAGGTGTTTGCTTTGAAGTTAGATTTTTGGCACCAAAAGCCAGTGTCCAGGGGCGGCACTAGGCAGAGGATCTGGAAATCTACCCGAAGCTGGCTGGTGGTTTGTGAAATCTATTCTGAGGGGAAACAGGCTTTGAAGGCCGAGCTGCTGTGCCAGGAAATGGTCTTGGGCAAGTTTGGTGCTCCCTGTTTCTATTCTTAGAATTTCAGATCCAGGGCAGGATAAGCACACCAAGGGCATCTATTACAACTCTTTAACCAGATCAGATGCCTGAAAGTCCTCCTATTCTCCTCTGTCCCCAGAATCCTTCCTTCCAACACAAATGCTCAGTTGTGCATGACAATAAAGGCAGACAGATTGAGTTCAAATCTCAGCTCTTAAACTCTCTCAGCCTCTGTTTTCTTACCTGCTAAACAGGTATATTAACACCTACCAGTCAGGATTATTTCGAGCACTCAGTGAAATCCTGTTTGCAATGTGTGAGCATCAGGTTTCTTCTTTTTCCTGGCATCTTCTATCCATCTTTGTGTGAGCATCTCTCCATTATCACTGGGAAAAGTCACCACTCTGGCCAAAAGGCAGAGTCAAGGCACAGTAAGGTGTTCGCCTTTTTCTCCTCCTTCTTCATCGTCCCCAAGGCTGCACTCAGTCCAAGCCACCCTGAGCAGGGCAGGGTCTAGGGAGAGAGGAGGTGGGAGAGATTCATCACCAGGGCTGCTGAGTGCTTTGAGGTGACCAGAGAGAAAGAAAGGAAGAGAGAGAATGCAGATGGGAAGAGGAAGCCACAATATTCACATAGAAGGAAGTCAAAACAATGCTGCCCAGCAGAGGCCACAGACAGCCCCTGCCCCTGCCCCTGCCCGTGCCCTGGGCCTGGAGAACTGTGTCCAAGACCAGCTGTGCCTTCATGCAGCCAGGCCAAGCACACCAAGGTGGACGAATAAGTGAGCCACTGGCTGAAAGCATGGCCAGTAAATACAGATTAACACAGTTTGATAGTAAGGAAGAGTTATTAGTCTGTTCCTGCATTGCTATAAGGAACCACCTGAAACTGGGTAATTTATAAAGGAAAGAGGTTTAATGGATTCACATTTCTACAGGCTGTCCTGGCGGCATGGCTGGGGAGGCCTCAGGAGACTTACCATCATGGCAGAAGGCAAAGTGGAAGCTGGTACATCTTACAAGGCCAGAACAGGAGGAAGACAGCAAAGGGAGGGTTGTGCACTTATAAACAACCAGATCCCTCACTGTCATGAAAACAGTAAAAAGGAAACCTGCCTCCATGATCCAGTCACTTCCCACCAGGCCTCTCCTCCAACACTGGGGATTACAATTTGTCATGATATTTAGATGGGGACACAAATGCAAGCCATACCAAGAGGATTTCACATGTCCATTTCTTTGTCATCTTCTTATCAATGGAAAGCAGTAATCAGCGAATAAGGCAGAGAATGTGAGGGAATGAGAGCAGAAACACTCTCAGCAGAAGGAATGGAGAGTCCTGACCTCTCAGCTTGGCAGGTATAATAATAACAAAGACTGGGCGTGGTGGCACATACCTGGAATCCCAGCACTTTGGGAGACCAAGGCGGGAGGATCACGAGGTGAAGAGATCAAGACCATCCTGGTCAACGTGGCAAAATCCCATCTCTACTTAAAATACAAAAATTAGCTGGCTATGGTGGTGCACACCTGTAGTCCCAGCTACTTGGGAGGCTGAGGCAGGAGAATCACTTGGGCCCAGGAGACAGAGGTTGCAGTGAGCTGAGATGGCGCGTCTTCACTCCAGCCTGGCAACAGCGAGACTCCGTCTCAAAAATAATAATAATAATAGAACATGAACTGGGATTTATGAAACACCTACTAGGTGCCGGTCACATACAGACAGCATCTCTAATCTTCACATCAAGGTAGGTAGTATGCCCACAGTACAGAGGAAAGCACTTGTCGGTCATAACACTCCAGGATTTGCTCCTAGGAGTGTCTGACGCCAAAATGCAAGCTCTTTTTACTAGATCAAACTGCCTGATCTTCAATCAGGTAAGCCTGGGCGGGTTAATACCTGTTCCAGTAACCAGATATCTCTTTTCAAAGTCTTGTGGATGTTTCTGTAGGATTGAATATGACACGTGAGGGAGGGAAGACAGGGAGAAGGGAGATGTGGGAGGGAAGACAGAAACAGAACACACATGGGTGTTTCTCTCCTTTCATAATAATGGATAGTAATTTGGAGAAAGTTCCCTTCGCAGGATTCAGGCTATGTTTGGGAGTTTGTTTTTCCACTCCCTGCAGGAAAGCTAATCCATTTTAGAACCAGCCCCTTCTGTGCCAAGATGACAACTGGGAGAAAAGGGATTGGTTTTTTAGCTGCTGGGTTTGCTGGGCAGCCCTCCCCCCACTTCCATGGGGCCACTTATTGACATTGAAATATCTCAACAGTAAGCAGCTATTGATGGCTCCTGAGGTCAATACCAAGATTCATTGACCCAGGCTGCAAATATGGAAGGTGGCAAGACCAAAGTCACAATTACCTGAAGGGATGAAAAATAAATCTTGATAAGAACCAAAAATAGAAATCAATATGCATACTGTGGTGTGCATTGCATTACCTCTCTCCAGCAGGAGGCTATTTTAGGAGGTTTCAGGGCTCTTCTGCCATCAGAAGCTGAGCTCAGGACTGGAGAGGAAGTAGGAATAGAAAATGATATTTCTCTGGTTGCCCCAGTCAAGGAGAATGAGCAAGCTACACTGGCGGCAGGGATCCACCTGGTCTCCACAGAGAACCTCAGCACCTCTGGCCACTCTTCCACCTGGAGGAAGAGCAGAGTGAATTTCCAAATCATATGAGCCATGACGGGTGAGGCAAGGTGACCATTCCTTCAAAGCATACTTTAGTGAACAGCGTCAGGAGAAGCACCTGTGGGATAATAAACATGACCTTCACCTTTTGGGGAAACTTCTGCTTCCAAAGATGAAGTAACCTGGTGAAGAAGGGGAGACCCAGGTCTCAACCACCTACGAAACTCCAGGTCAAGTGGGATTCACTGATACAGCTGGCTACCTGGTGACATGTACCTGCCTTTCACAAAGATTTCAAAGGGCTAAGTTGCCGTGCTGTGACATTTCCTCTCCTTTCAAGGCTATTTTTTTTATAATTATTTGTTTAAGCTTAATTAACTTCTTTTCCAATTACAAAAGAAATTCATGTTCCTTGTAGAAAATGTCAAGCCTGTTTATGATGATCCTTTTAATCTCACCCAGGGTGCTCAGGCTGTCTGAAGAAGTGAGGAGAGTATGAGTTTTGAATTCAGACAGATCTGAGTTCTAGTTTCAGTTTTGCAATTTAGTAGGCATCTGGTCTCGGGCAAGTAAAGAAATAATTTTCTGCTGCCATTTTCTGATAATATAAACCTCTTTGCGAAGTTGATGTAAAGCTTAGAAAAGGATTTATGTAAAGTCCCCTGCAAAATACTAATAAAGTAAACAAATGTCTGACAATTTTGATCCTGAAACACACATCCACATACAAATAAGCAACTTTACAAACAAAAATGGGGACATAACTACTAAAGTAAAGATGATTCTTAAAATCATAAGATGATATATACAACTTTATTCCAACAAGTTTTAAATTCAGCATGAAAAGATGACTCGATAAGAAAAAGTAAATGATCAAAATTGATTAAAGCTGAGGTATCAAATCAAGGTCTTGATGAATCAAGAACCAGTCAGAACATAGAAATCATGCTAGGTATTTCAAACCAGTGGAGTTTAATACAGGAATTGGTTATATAGGTGATCTTAGAGCTGAGAAACCCATTAAAGTTGCTGAGCAACAGCAGGAAGCTGTAAGAGCAAAGGGAGGAGACACTTCTATCAAAGGCTAGTTCAGTGGGAACTGGGCCCATTGAGGCAGGAGCTGAGAATGGTGGCTGGAGCCACAGAGGGGATGCAAGTGCTGTCAGCTACCTAAAGTGGGGGCTGGAGGACAGAAAGGAAATGTCTTTGCTTCTCCCCACTTTCTTTCCCCCATTTTTGAGCCAGTGCCTCCCATTGGCCAACCTATCTGGAAGCCTGAGGGTAAACAAGCCTGAAAATGTAATTCCCTTAGATACAGAGCAAAGCAGGGTAAAGGCAATATAATATATATATTATATATAATATTATTATATATTATATATATTATTATTATATATATAATAAAATTATTTAGTGTATCAAAAGAATAATACATTATACTCAAGTTTAATTTGTTTTAGGAATTAAAGGTTGGTTTGATATTGGGAAATGTATTAATGTAATTTTTTACATTAACAAATTAAGGGAATAAGCATTCTGATCATTTCAATTGATATTGAAGAGAAATTTGATAAAATCTAACACATTTTCTCATTAAAAACACAAAACCTTGGCAGTTATGAAGAGTTTTCCTTTTTCAGAAGGAAAGGCTGTGGTGAAGAGTAAGTTTTTCCCCTGTTCTCAGGAGGAAGAATGAATAAACTTTGTAACCAGCCTCATCTGATGGCTCAGATGGCCACTGGAAGGGAAGGTGCTATGATTTGAATGATGGCGTCCCCTGCAAAATTTGTATTGAAACTGAATCCTCAATACCACAGTATAATAACGAGTTGTGGCCTTTGGGAGGCGATTGAGTCATAAGGGCTCCATTTTCATGAATGGGATTAGCCTTATAGAAAATGGCTCAAGGGTGAAGAGAGCGTTCTCTTGCTCTTCTGACTTCCACCACTGGTAAGGACACAGCAACAAGGTCCCATCTTGGAAGCAGATACCAACGCCAACAACTCGGTCTTGGACTTCCCAACCTCCAGAATTTTTTAAAAAAATTTATGTTCTTTATTTAGTCTCAGATATTTTCTCATAGCAGCACAAAAAGACTAAGTCAGAGGTTTGAGCTTATCAGCTGGTCTCTTAGGCAAACCTCTTCTACTTCCATTGAGTCACTTACTGACATTGAACCATCTCTATAATAAAAGATTGGCAGGATAGAAGAAAAATTTTTCAACCTGATCAATCTTCCTACTACAGCAAGATAATCACAAATATCATTCTTAATAGTCACATATTAAAATCATTCCCACTAAAAACAGTTTTGATAAAAATTTAAACACCATCACCTCTACCATTTAACACTGGAGGGGAGGCATAGGCCAGTGTATGAAAGAAATGAAACAGGCCGGGCTAAGCGGCTGTCACCTGTAATCCCAGTGCTTTGGAAGGCCGAGGCAGGTGGATCACCTAAGGTCAGGAGTTTGAGACCAGCCTGGGCAACATGGTGAAACCCTGTCTCTACTAAAAAACAAAAATTAGCCGGGTGTGGTGTCAGGCACCTGTAATCCCAGCTATTGGGAGGCTGAGGCAGGGGAGTCACTTGAACCCGGGAGGCGGATGGTGCATTGAGCTGAGACTGCACCATTGCACTCCAGCCTGGGTGACAGAGAGAGACTTCATCTCAAAAAAACAAAAAAAAAGAAAAAAAAGAAAAAAAACAAGGTCAAATATTAGTAAAAGAGAGACCAAACTGTTGCTACTTGCATACAATATGATTATCAGCCTAGACAATATGGGAGAATTAACCACTAAGCAATTAGTACAAATCAAGTTAGGTTAAATTTAAAGTCATCGTACAAAATCCAATAGCTTTTCTATTCACCAGCAATATCCAATTCGAAAATCTAATAGAAAAATAGTTGCTATTCACAATTGCAACAGAAACTATAAAATATTTAGACAAACCTAATAAAGTATATATGAGAAAAATGTATAAAACTTCACAGAAGAGCACAAAAGAAAGCTTAGATGATAATATTCCATTGGGGAAGACTCAAGTTTGAAAGTACATCAATTCTCTTTATATTAATATATAAATGTAATATGACCACAATTAAAACTCAGACAAAAGATTTTTTAACTTGATTAGCTGATTCTAAAATCCATATGGAAAAAAGCAATGCCCAAAAATGACCAACAAGTTTTTGAAAAAGCAGTATAATGAATAAAGGTCTTTCACTAGTCGGGAGCAAAATATACTATCCAGACATTTGTTAAGATAACATGGTTATGATGCAGGAATAGACAATCAGATCAAATGGCCAGAATAGAGGACAAAAATAGATACATGTATTCATAGTGATTAAGTTTGGGATTTAAGTGACATTTCAGCAAGAAAAAGATAGCCTAGTCAGTGAATTATGTATGTTACCTTCAATGTAAGGAAGTTAGGCCATGCATTAAGTTATACACAAAAATAAATTCAAAATAAACTAATGATCTCAGCATAAACCAAACCCAACCTTCAAAATGTATTAGGTTAAAACTATTTTCTTAAAAACTTTATTATAGAGAAAGTTTTTCTAAGAAAAAAACACATAAAACCTAGTAGTCATAGAGAAAAAAGATGTAACCCAACAAACTATATATATATAGTTTATATACAAACTATATGTATATGTGTAGGTATACATATAGATACACTACATATACACATATATATACACATATAATCTACATATATATGCATTATATATATATATATGTTCTATATCTATATATGTATATTATTGTATATATGTGATCTACATCCAGAACCAAAGTAACTGTCTGGGAGAAAATATTTGCAACAGAGTGAACCAATATAATCATAATTTATAGAATAAACAGAAAGCACCTGCAAATTAAAAAGAAAAGTCAAAATATTCAACTTAAAAATGGGGAAAAGACTACTTTGCAGTCTTCAAGGACAAAAAATAGCAAGTATTTGAATTATCTTTTTAAAAATTCACTCATTTTCCATTAAATAATTACATGTGTGTATTGGGTATAGTGTGATGTTTTGACCTATGTATTCACTGCAGGAAGAGTAAATCAAGCTAATTAACATATT
>PVKP010005960.1:15147-86178 GCA_004027715.1 Plecturocebus donacophilus | reverse complement strand
TCTCTTCTGGCTTGTAGGGTTTCTGCTGAGAGATCTGCTGTGAGTCTGATGGGCTTCCCTTTGTGGGTAACCCGACCCTTCTCTCTGGCTGCCCTTAGCATTTTCTCCTTCATTTCAACCCTGGTGAATCTGACGATTATGTGCCTTGGGGTTGCTCTTCTTGAGGAATATCTTTGTGGTGTTCTCTGTATTTCCTGAATATTGGCCTGCCTTGCTAGGTTGGGGAAGTTTTCCTGGATAATATCCTGAAGAGTATTTTCCAGCTTGGATTCATTCTCTTCGTCACATTCAGGTACACCTATCAAATGTAGATTAGGTCTTTTCACATAGTCCCATATTTCTTGGATACTTTGTTCATTCCTTTTTACCCTTTTTTCTGTCATCTTGCTTTCTTGTTTTGTTTCATTGAGTTGATCTTCAACCTCTGATAGCCTTTCTTCTGCTTGGTCAATTCGGCAGTTAAAACTTGTGCATGCTTCGCGAAGTTCTTGTGTTGTGTTTTTCAGCTCCATCAATTCACTTATATTCTTCTCTAAGTTGTCCATTCTCGTGAGCATTTCGTTAAATCTTCTTTCAAGGTTCTTAGTTTCTTTGCATTTGGTTAGAACATGTTCTTTTAGCTCACAGAAGTTTCTTATTATCCACCTCCTGAAGCCTGATTCTGTGAGTTTATCACACTCATCCTCCATCAGGCCTTGTTCTCTTGCTGATGAGGAGCTGCGATCCCCTGTAGGAGGAGAGGCATACTGATTTTGGGTGTTCCCAGCCTTTTTGCACTGGTTTCTTCCCATTTTTGTGGATTTATCCACCTGTCGTCTTTGTAATTGCCGACTTTCAGATTGGGTCTCTGAGTGGATGTCTGGCTTGTTGGTTATGAAGTTTTTTCTGTTTCTTAGTTTTCCTTCGGCAGACACCCCTTCCCCACAGAGCTGGGCCTTCCCAGGTTCAGCTGTGCTTGCTCTCAGTCCTCAGTGCTTCCAATTGCTCTTCTCTTTGTGGGGATGGGACCAGCGGAGCCCGACTAAAAGGGCACCCAGTCCCGTATACTCCGCACAGAGAAGCGCCGAGCCGGAGCGCTGGCAAAACAGCTGTGCCGGCCAAAAGAGTCGCACTGGCAACCCATGTGGCTCCTTCGCTGGGGATCTCCCAGTTTATGGGCATCAAAAATTCGTCTGCAATTGCAGCATCCACTCACTCTCTGCACTTTCACTAGGAGCTACAATCCCGAGCTGCTGCTATGTGGCCATCTTGGATCTCTCTGAGTATTTCAATTCTTAGGGTGGCATTACAGTTGAGATGCTTTGAAATGCTTTAAAAGAAAACCCTACTCAAAGGGTTTGCCTCATAAAATAGGGAAGCCTAGCAGTAGGAATAGACCTCATCAAAATTTAAAAGACAGACACTCCAGTGTATTTCCAAGGACCCAGTTAGCTTCTGTCCCTCTGCTGCCATTGTGGAAGCAAAGATGGTTGCAGCAGGTCTAAGCTTCATATCTGCTGCCACACAGTGTAAAAGAGGACAGAAAACTTTGTTCCAGCAGTTTCCTCAGAAGTCTTTGGATTTCTTCTAAGTCCCACTGATCTAAATGAAGTCATATGCCCTTTCTTAAGCCAATTTCTGTCCAGCTTGGCCAGAGGAGTGCCATGAGTGGATTGGCTTATGTTTGAGTTATCTAAACCATTTAGATAACCCAGACATAAGGAGAATGGAAATTTCCTGGTTGGTTTGGACTAGCACATGCCCAATCCTTTGCTGAGAAGAATGCCGTCTTACCCAGAAGACAGGAGCTTTGAGAAGCAGGTACTTAGGAAGGAGGAATAGGGGAGCAGACGCTGAGTAGACCACAACAACTAATAGTATCCACTTATATAACAAGAAACAAATTCACCACCACAATACAAGAAAACGATTATTTAGTTAATACTCTTGGTAACTCAACTGTGAGTCTATCTCTAGGAAGAACATATTGAAATTCTCAACATGTCTACCAGCATATTGTTTGTGGTATATGCTTTTTATATATGTAGTCCAATTTGCTCAAGTTTTTTAGAGAAACAAATCCCTTCTGTTTTTCTTTTGGATTCTTCCCAGCAATGAGCAAAATGCTACCATTATTAACAAAGCAGTATTTTGATATAAACTTCATTTTTGGATTGGAATTTGCCATTCACTCATTTGTCAAATATTTTTGAGCACTTATTATGTACCTGAAATTGGGCTAGAGCCATGAGGGATATAGACAGAAAAGATACAGTGACTGAGTTTGAAGAGCTTATAATATAGCAAGGTTGAGAAAACGTGTTTTTAAACGCAGATGGTCCCATATTTACATTGGTTCAGACCTAATGCTTTTCAACTTTACTATGGTACAAAAGTGATTTGCATTCGGTAAAAACTAAACGTATCCATAGCCATTCTTTTTTTCACTTTCAGTATAGTATTCAATTACATGGCATATTCAATACTTTACTGTAAAATAGGCTTTGTATTAGATTATTTTGCACAACCATAGGCAAATGTAAGTGTCCTGAGCATGTTTAAAGTAGCTAGGCTTAGCTGTGATGTTTGGTAGGTCAAGCATATTAAGTGCATTTTTAACTTATATTTTCAACTTATGATTAGTTTATTGTGATATGTCACCTTCATGCGTCAAGGAGCATCTATAATGGATTTAAAGCAGAATTGCATATGTCTTAATGTAAGTACAGAGGACTCTAAAAGTCCATAAGTAGGCAGATAATTTCTGGCCATGGGCACTAGATAAAAAGAATGTGGAATAGTAATCTTTCTGAATCTGCATACTAACCAACTAAAAAGGGGGCATATATTCATTGATGAGTGTATGTGGCTGAAGGAATCAGCTTCATGAGAAATTCTGAGTTTAGCCTGCCTTGAGATCAGTGGGGTTGAGAGGTAGGATGTAGATGAAGTATTACAGTGAATGGATATAGTAGGCTTTAACTAGGGTAATAGAAACCACGCTATGTATTTAAAAAGAGTAAAGCTGATGTCAAGCCTTGTTTACACAGGTAATGGAAGAGGTGAGTCACCTTATGTGAACAGTAATTGAACATGCACGTAAGCATAGTGGGAGACTGCTGTTACCTTTAGGAGTGAGGGGCAGAAGGCAGGTGTGAGGTGATGGGGACCAAAGGCCTCAGTCACGAAGCAAAATCTGGAACCTTAGAGGACCTATCTAGAGAGAGCTGGAGACAAGGAGGTGATGCCCGAGACAGTGGGAGGGAAAGAAATACCTCAGCTTCTCCTTCCTTCTCCCCAGTCTCCCTCCTGTGTTCATTGGCCCAACTTGCCAGAATCTAAGTGGCGTGGGGGCTGCCAGCTCAGCTGTTTGTGATGTGGCGTAGAAGAGAGCCAAGTTGAGAAGTTGAGGAATGGCCCTCAACTGCCGTAAACAGAATCGGCACGGCAGGAAAGTGGAAAGCCAAGCCACTAAGCTTCTGCCAATAGTGACCTCTGTGACGGATGACTGAGGCCACTCCACAGCTCTAAAGAGGGTAAAGGCATAGACAGATCATCATGATTGGCGGCTGCATGCATGGAGTGAAGTAAGATGAGCTGGAGACAAAGGCTCCTCCATAATTGTTTTAATGAAAGAGCAAGTGAGGAAACTGATGCCCCCTTTGAGAGGGCAGATATCACTACGGGAGAGGCTGAACCGGAGCCAGAGGCTAACCCTTCTCAAAGAAACCAGATGATGAAACTGGTCCAAACACAACAACCACTGCACAATCTCATATACTCCCTATCTCAGATAGACTCATTTTTCATTTCTCTGCTTTGTTTTTCGATGGAGTCTCGCTCTCTTGCCCAGGATGGAGTACAGTGGTGTGATCTCAGTTTACTGCAACCCCTGCTTCCTGGGTTCAAATGATTCTCCTGCCTCAGCTTCCCGAGTATCTGGAATTACAGGCACCCACCATCACACCCAGCTAATTTTTGTATTTTTAGTAGAGATGGAGTTTTGCCATGTTGGCCAGGCTGGTCTCGAACTCCTGACCTCAAGTGATCCGCCCACCTCAGCCTCCCAAATTGCTGGGATTACAAGCATGAGACACTGCACCCAGCCTCATTTTTCATTTCTGTGTCAAAAGATAAAAGCATATAGTACTATTTACATTTAATTACATACTTATGGAGTCCAGATTAGATGGAGTTTTCATGTCACAGTTTCCCACTGAATCAAGCCAATGACTACATTTCTCATTTAGGGCATAATCTCAAGTCTCAAAAGCAGCTCTCCCACCATGGCAAGGTAGTGCAACTGTTCAAAGACAGCTAGAATATCAAGCACAGTCTGAAAGGCCAAACCGTATTGTCTAATTCTGGCCATATTTCATAAGAATGGTTGCTATAAATACAGTGGTGAGACCAGACTAAGGCAAGAACAGATGATGCAATGCCTATAAAATAACCCAAGGGAATACAAATGAGTGCACATATCAGTGTCCGAACCCCAACAATTGAACAGCTGTGTGCCTTCTCATCCTTGTCCTCGCCTAATCACTCAGGCTCCTCTTATAATTCTTATCACTCCAGTGCTTTTAAGCCTCATCCAAAGACTAGTCTATTTCAACAGATTCTTTCAAATGGCTACACTTGCTATAATGTCTTTAGAGAAGATAAATGCTTCTTCAAAACAGTAACACTGCTTTTGGGGATGACTGTAACTACCTAATGATAGATCAGTCATATGACTGACTATGCACCCCAACTCTCCTCTTATGTCAGCAAAACAAAGAGAAATAAAGGAGGCTTTTCAGCGTATACTCCATATGCTATAACTCATATGAAATGAAACCCCTATTTATTCATCTCTTTTAGTAGCATGCATTTGTAAGTTGCCTGCTCTGTGGTTTATAAATTATTTTAAACTCTTATGCCACTGCTCAAAAACATAAATGTGTGTGTTAATATGGTAGACTAGAACTATGCTGCTAATAATACAAGGGAAATTTAACTAGCTTATAAATGTTAAAATGTAAACGCAACGGAAGTGTTGCTATTCATCTTCTCTGCAATATTCAGACATTCATGAAATTGAAAGTTAATGTACCAGGGACTTTCATTATCTGACCCATTCCATCCTATCTATTAGATTCACAAAACACTGAAGACAGAGGACCAATATGTCACCAACACAGGACTGGAAAGGTCACAAAAACGAAGCCTCAATAAAGCACTACTTCTGAATTAAATTTCACAGTGCTCAGCAGAAAATATGTTTCATGGACTAAGAATATTTGTAAGAATGAAACTGATAGCTAGACACAAATTGAAGAAAATAGAAAAGCACTTGATTTTAAAAATTATGTTAAAACTATGTTTACATACGCAGGAAGTAAAGTACTATTTTATATGCCTAATAAGGAATAAAAAGAATACTGCATTAGAACCAAAACAAGGTTTTACAGTCACAGAATTCACTAGAAAATGAAAGTGTCCTGCAAACATACTCTTCTTTCTTTCCTTAAGCTTTTATAGAAGGCTATTACAAAGGACTTTTCAAATCAGTGTGGTTTTTGATATCTTTCTATAAATACATTCTAACGTATAATTTAGAGTTTATCATAATTTTGCTATTTTTGCTGTCTGAATATACAATCTTAGTTCCCTTAATATAAACTAATCCACCCAAATCCGTGATTTCTTTTAGGTCCCCAAATTTGGAATAATTCTGAATACTCAATTATTCAACAAGCATATTTTTGAGATTTGCTGTCAACATTGTGATCATAAATAGGTGCCACAAAGAAGAAAAAATAAGTTTAAAATAGGGCTCTAAATTAGCTGCAGGTACAGGGAAATATGTAAGAGCATAAAGAACCACACAGCCTCACTGAATGGTCAATGAGTTGTACGGGAGGTCTCCAGAGGGGACAATTATCATGGCCTGCTGGGGATGAATTGTCAACCAGTGGTTCGCAGGCACTGGGATTTCAGTTTCAAAAGATTTGAGGGACTGGCATGGAGTTGTTATTTTATTAAGAAAAGTGAAAACAACAATTCTGCTATTTAAAATCACTATACTTTATTTCCATAAAGGAAATTCTTTTTTTTTTTTTTTTTTTTTTTTTTTTTGAGACGGAGTCTTGCACTGTTGCCCAGGCTGGATGGCAATGGCGCGATCTTGGCTCACTGCAACTTCCGCCTCCCGGGTTCATGCAATTCTCCAGCCTCAGCCTCCCAAGTAGCTGGGGTTACAAGTGCACACCACCACGTCTGGCTAATTTTTTGTATATTTTTTTAGTAGAGACAGGGTTTCACTATGTTGACCAGACTGGTCTTGAACTCCTGACCTCATCATCCACCCACCTCAGTCTCCCAGAGTGCTGGAATTACAGGCATAAGCCACCATACCCAGCCCCATAAAGGAAATTCTGACACTAAAAATTCAAGAGAACATTATCTGAGAATAAAAATATCAGACAAATGGAGCTTAGTGACTGGCTCACAACATTATTATCATTTTTTCTTTTATTCTGGGGAAAATTCTTTCACAAAATAGGATTTGGGAGACTTGGGTTAAGTGCTTAGTGTGTACCAAAGTACAGAAGTGATAGAAGACAGTATTCCTGGACATAGAAACTTACAGTCTAGAGGAGGAAGCAGCAAATATTGATGTGATAAAGTAATTAGGTAGTGAAAAGTATTAACGATGCAATAGATGAAATACAAAGTAATTAGTCATCAGAGAGCCTAGTGGTCTAGGTCTGGAATGGGGTGTGAATTCTCTAGAGAGGAGGAAGGAAGGGACATTTAAGGAGGGGGGATGCACAGTCCATGGTAGTCTAGAAAGAATAAAGCTAATGAATGGGTGGGCCATCAGGAGACTAGATAGATTGCAGGGACAGTTTTATGGGTGGAATATTGGGGGAATTCACCTAAATGCACTCTTATCAGTAAAATCAATTGGAGTTAAGTATACATAAAAAGACAAGGGAATTCACATTGTTTTATTTTTTTATAGCTCTGTCAATAAAAGGAGACAAATATCAGTCTAGATAATAATACAAGGAAAATTAAATATAAACACTCACACCAGCCCCTAATCATCTTAAAAGATAATTTGAGTAGCAGTAAATTAAAAAAGAAGAAATACACACATTCTTACGGAGAAAATTCTTATAATTGAATGCACTCTTTATACCTAAATTTTTTTATAAGTCCCGCAGGCATTTATTAGCAACGATTGCTTTCATCCTATGTATTATGTCTTCCTTCCTTTTTCAAATGACTGAATTATTTTCTCTTGTTTTCTCTACCATATCACACAATTTAAAATATTTTAATATTATCCCACTGATTTGGCAGTTGAGATTCCACAAAAATTTTTAAAAAAGTAACTTCTTGAAAAGATCATGTCTTCTAGATTTTAACAAAGAGAGATTAAAATCATAGTTCTTTGAAATACAGGAAGACACAGCCAGATATTCAACCAAACCAAAAGAGTCTTGCTCCGATAGCCCAAATGTCACTGAGCTACATAATGCATGATGCCTTAAACGACTTGGTCCATTAAATTTAGAAAAAATTCAGCTGAGAAATACAGTGTGTACATTCAATAATTGCTGTCCTAAGTGATCACATCCTTTCTGGATCTCCTATATGTAGTTAGTTGATTATAAACACTCTGAAACATCTGCCAGTTTTCCGCTAACTGGCCTTGGGAATGAAGATCTTGTAAGTTTTTTTAAAAAATAACTCTTTCTCTGTTTCCCTGAACACAGTGCTGCCACGTTTCCCAAGCCTACGGGTCTGTTTTAAATTCAAATGGAATCCGAGGATCTTGACAGAAAGGACCCCAGAGAGGACTTGGCCAATTGACAGCAGAGAATCCAATAAGTCTTTTCATCTTAAGCCATGAGATGTTATATTGGGAGAAAAAGAGGAAAGCAGAAGCAGAGGGAATGCTAATAACCTGAGCAGGTTTGGGGTGGAAAAGTCTTTTTTTTGTTCCTTGCCATTCATATATGCTCAAATATACCACGAAAACTTTTCAGTTAGTAAGTGTCGTAGGACAAACAGGAAGAGAAGTTCTAGCTTCACAATGCGACCTGCCTTTTTATTGGATTTGGAGCTTTGATGGGTTTATTCCATAATAAATATCTTTTTGTTTTATTCTTAAGGAAAAGCAATATGCATTCAACTTTGACTTTTGTGACTTATGGTTATTTATTTAAAGACTAGATATGGAGTCCGATCAAGATATTTTTAACTTCATCTTCATACCAGACTGAAAGTGACCATTTTCTACATTTCTACAGGAACGTCTGTTTCTCTTACATGTGCTGGAGGGTGAAGCTTTCATGTCTGTAAGATGTATGTAACTTTGTACTTGAATAATTCCCTGGTACATAGACCGTATATTCAGTTGAGAAAGTGCATTGTAAAGGTTAGAAGAAGTAACAATGGCGGGGGGAGAAACTGCCTAGCAAGAATCTATTTTACATGTTTCTTGTTACTATTTCCAGTGACTGCTAGTATGGTTTAATTAGATCTTCCTGACAAAATTCATTACAGAAAATCCTGCATTAGTGAAGAAAAAATAAATGCAGCTCATTTATAACCTATTAGCTAGTTTGCTTTTAAGGAAACAGTGTAAGTTTCCCTCCTTCCTACCTTCCTTCCTTCCTTCCTTCCTCCCTCCCTCCCTCCCTGCCTCCCTCCTTCCTTCCTTCCTTCTTTCTTTCTTTCCCCTTATCTAAAAGACTAATGTTACAAGTAGTAAAAGAAGAGCAGATGAAAGCTGGTGGAAAACAAATAAACAAAGTTCACCAGTCTACCTGTCTTTTATTAGCACCATTCTCTGCTTATTGAGAAACAAGTGCAAACTGAAAGAGCTTACTGGGGCCAGGCGCGGAGGCTCACACCTGGAATCCCAGCACTTTGGGAGGCCAAGGCAGGCAGATCACTTGGGGTCAGGAGTTTGCGACTAACCTGGCCAACATGGTGAAATCCCATCTCTATTAAAAATATAAAAATTAGGTGGGCATGATGGCACATGTCCCAGCTACTAAGGAGGCTGAGGCATGAGAATTGCTTGAACCCAGGAGGCGGAGGTTTCAGTGAGCCAAGATTGCACCACTGCACTCCAACCTGGGCAACAGAGTGAGACTCAGTCTCAAAAAAAAAAAAAAGAAAAAAGAAAAAAAAAATAAAGCTTATTGGGAGGGAGTAGAAGATGGTCTAAATTCTCTCCTATCTTTTCTCTCCAATTCCATTGCTACTGTTGTAAATTCAGGCCCTAATTTTTTTTTCTCTCCAATATTAACAAATCACTTCTAACTCAAGAGATCTCTTTGGCCTCACGCTTGCAATGAATCCACTCTCCACTCAGTGTCTGGAGAGAGCATCCTCATACACAGATTTAATCATGTTTCTCTCATGCTTGAAAATCTTCAGTGGTGTCCCATTACCTATGAAATAATGAACACATGCATAACAGAGCTTCCCAGGATCCCCATTATCTGGCGTCTATTTAGATCACCAACCTTATTATACTCCCTTTCCCGGCATAGCCCACCTTCACCCA
Organism: Plecturocebus donacophilus; assembly: GCA_004027715.1. Taxonomy (NCBI): domain Eukaryota; kingdom Metazoa; phylum Chordata; class Mammalia; order Primates; family Pitheciidae; genus Plecturocebus; species Plecturocebus donacophilus. The sequence goes on along the minus strand of PVKP010005960.1, from coordinate 76,625 downwards.
GGGTTCCAGCTGCCTGGGTAGAACCATCTAAAGCTCCTCAGAATGGGAACCACCCAGGCAGTTTCCTAGCTGAGTATTAATTCACATATCTGCCTTGAACTGAAGTGTTGCCATCTCCATGTCTATCCACCTGGAGAACACTTGGATATCACAGGGCTCTTGGTTGACCACTGGAAAATGTTGCCCTATTGATCTAAATGTTTGTGCATGCACACACACACATACATACACACACACACTATATACATATATGCAATATTCATGTATATACATATATGAATATATTCATATATGTGTATATGTGCACACAAACTGTGGTGCCAAATTATTATCTACCAGATTTTAGCAAAAATAAACAATCATTTCAGAAAAAAAATCATGAGAAAATGTGCCTCTCCCCTTAGTAGGTTGATTGTGAAATCAGGTACTGAAACTGAGACTATGCCATGCATGAAGTCCATTGCTTGTGAATCAAGAGGGGGCCACTGGTCTACCTCAGCTGTGGAATAACCTTCTATCCAGAGAGTGGAGTCTGTGAGCCACAGAGCTTCTCCTTGCATTCTCAGGCACAGTTGCCAGGTCACACACAGAACACAGCTGGAGGCAGGGGCCCCATCAGTTGGACTACATTTGTCCCACTGGCTTGAGTTTTATGTATCCAGTTTATTTGAACTCTGAGAGTAATTAACCATATTAGCAAACTACTTCCTATGTTAAACAGGACTTCCATTTGGCCTAAACTTATCTCTCTGAAGTTGCAAGGAAAATTCGTTCCCTTGTAATAACATTACAGGAATAGATGAACAAATTTGTGCTCACTATATTCATGTATGTTCCTTGTTGGTTTTAGACTTTGATCACAGCTCCTTGAAACTCCATGTTGAAGGAGTAAAGCCCTGATGGTTTCATGTATCCTCTTCTGGCATGCCTGGCCTGCTCCTATTCCTTTGAGCATTTTGGTTCTCTACGGTATCTTTCTGTCTTCAGCTTCCCTGGGCTTTAAGGCTGTTATCTTCCCTTGAACTTCAGTGGCCCAAACTGCACAAAATCTCCCAGGTGTGGCCAAACTCTGCTGTATTAGTCAGTGTTCTCTAGAGGGACAGAACTAATAGGATAGATGTATATATAAAAGGGAGTTTATTAAGGAGTATTAACTCACACCATTGCAAGGGGAGGTCTCACAATAGGCTGTTTGCAAGCTGAGGAGGAAGGAAGGCAGTCTGAGTCTCAAAGCTGAAGAACTTGGAGTTTGATGTTTAAGGGCGGGAAGAATACAGCACAGAAGAAAGATGTAGGCTCAAAGGTTAAACCAGCCTAATCTTTCCACGTTCTGCCTGCTTTTATTCTGGCTTCGCTGGCCGCTAATTAGATGGTGCCCACCCAAATTGAGGGTGGGTCTGTCTTTCCTAGACCACTGACTCAAATGTTAATTAATCTCCTTTGACAATACCCGCACAGACATACCCAGGAACAATATTTGGCATCCTTCAATCTAATCCAGTTGACATTCAATATTAACCATCACACCTGCCTTTTTTCCCATGGGCAAGGCCAAGGTTTATTTTGGGTTACCAGCCTTCCTGATTATTCACATGGTACATTTCTTTGGCATTTTAGGAAAAGAATTTGTATGGTCCATTTTAATTCAGTTCAACACAAGAAATATTAATTGAGCAATGATCATGAGTTTAACACTCTCATAACTATATTTAAACAATGGTAAAAATCTATCATTTTATAAGGTTAGCAGAGACAGGGGTATAGAATGTCACAGTAGCTTGGGCAGAATTTAGGAAATCAGCAATTCTGATAGTTTCAAAACTTTCTATACTCAGGAAGCATTTTCTTCTAATACAAGCTCATTAGAGGACTCATAATATAAAAGTGGAGCTGTTCTAGTAGAAGTAGGTGTTCCAGAGACAAGAGTAATTCCCGAGAGCCTTCACCACTACACTGACAGATGCATTCACAGAACACCGAGTTTCAAAACCTTGGCTCAGGCTCCACTATTTAATTTAGAAAAGCAACTGAAGTTAGATGAGGTGGAAGACCAAGATTGTCTGACTGCTGGTCCAGTACAGGTTCCGCTCTATTGCTTATCCTTTCCTCTCATTGAAATTCACCTGTGATTTTTTTTTCGCCCATCTCTTGTAGTGACATTTTTCTCAATTGACTAAGTTTATCATTTCACTATGCCTATATTTACTTACTATTCCTTCCTTTTTCCCTCCCTCCCTTTTTCTTCCTCCCTCCCTCCTTTTCCTTCATCCCTCCCTCTTTCCCTTCCTTCCTTCCCTTCCTTCCCTCCCTCCCTCCCTTCTTTTCTTCCTTCCTTCCTTCCTTCCTTCCTTCCTACCTTCCTCCCTCCCTCCCTTCCTTCCTTCCCTGTATATGTGTGGGCAAGGAACAAGTTTCTCACACCACCCTGTATTTAAGTTTCCAAGGCCTTAAGATGGCAGAAGCTGACCTCACAGGCTTCTAACTTATGCTTCCACTCAATCAGATGAAGCAATCTCTATTTGCACTCTGAGTTAATTTGTCATAAATGTATTCTGAATGCATTTACTTGTTCTAATTCCTTTAACCTAACTCATTTTCCTACATTCCTTTTCCTGATCAAGGAAGAAGACCTGATTAGGGTTTCTGTGAAAGCAGCCTTGTGGTCTCTAAAAGTCCCTTTGATATCCTTTTGGGTGCAGGATGATTGGCATTCATAATAGCACCCATTCAGCTCCTCTGTAGGACGTGAGCAGCCTCTGAGGCTGCTACAAAACCCACTGCTGCATGTTTTGAGACCTGCCAGGAACAGTGACATGCCAGCATATCTGCAACAACAAGAGCACGATCCTGATGGTTGAGGATACACGTAACAGCGGATAGGACCATAATAATACCACTATGATGACCCTAGATTATCTCTTGCAAAGCAATAGCACACTCATCCCACATGGCCTTAGTTATAAATGTAATGTGACACACACGAATGACGATCAAAGGAAGAACTTGGGGCACTTTAAGAATTGTCAGCTTGTTAATGCTGAAAGTTCATAAAGAGACTAGACACCAGATCAGAAATATGAAAATGAATTCTCACCTCATCCTCCTGATGCTTTGTTATTGGACCTGGTTATCTTCTGAGGAGTAAAGTATACAGGAGGAGGTTGAAGAACCATTAGTAGAATATTCTATAGCATTAGAGGATTCCAAGATTGATGCTGTCCTTTTAAAGAGAGCCTGCTTAGCTTGCCCAGACATCAGAAACACATTTTTTCTTCACAGCTTTGCATTATCACAAATGATCATTCTGGGAATGCTAGTCATTGAGAGTTACTTCACCCCATTCTAGGGTCAAATGAGGGGATGGCAGAGAGAAGAAAAAGAGACTAAAAATTGCTCTAATTTCCTAATCCAATGCATTGTGACTACTAAACTCAACAGAAAGCTCTTCACTGGAAGGCCCACCAAGGGGCCACCTGTCTTTCTAAAATGCACATTAACTATAGTAATACCACAACTATCAAGACACATATTTAAGAGACTGGTAGCATATTCTTCAAGTTCTATGTTCCTTGAATAAAAATGTTGCCATGGAAACCTCTACCATAAGGCAGGTGTAGTTCTGCAAGGGACTATGGGCTGTGAAATCAGGTTCCCATGGCAACATTTTTGTTCAAAGCCTGAAGAATCTTAAATACATGTGCCAATACATATTAGTACACAGCAGGAAACACAGGTGGGATTAATAAAGTCCAATATTTGCTCAACTAAAAGTTATAATCATGGTAAAAGTAAATGAATTAAAATCAGTTCCTACGGACAGCTTATATAAACAGAGTTTGGAGTTGTAACATGACTTTCACATGAATAAATCAATCTATGTGAAGCACAGGTAGATGACTTTCTTTCATTAAATTCACAAGGCAGAGAAATCTTCACAAAAATTATGGGATTTTAAAATTTTGAAATATATCTTCAGCTCATAATTCACTGATGAGATTAAATCACTCAAGCTTACCAAAGGAAATTAAGATCACACTACCCATCTGTAATAGAACCAATTATTATGGTGACTGAACAGTGAAACAAAAAAATGCCAGGTTGATTCATCTATGTTATATGAGCTCATGCTAATAAAATGTGCCAGCTGGAATATTTATGATAATTGCCATTTCTGTAGCCTCAACACATCCATATAAATATGCCAAGAACCAAATTAAGAAAAGCTTTTCCCTTTATCTTTTACAAATAATCTAGAAAATAATAATCATTCATTATAATAATATATTTTAGAAAATATATTAGGAAGTATGTAAAGAAGATACACTACAAAATGCAAAGATATGACCACATGGAGCTAAGTTTTTTCATTGTTTTTTTTTTTTTTTTGGTTTGTTTGTTTTGAGATGGACTCTCTCCATCCCCCAGGCTGGAGTGCAGTGGCACAATCTTGGTTCACTGCAACATCTACCTCCCAGGTTCAAGTAATTCTCCTGCCTCAGCCTCCCTAGAACCTGGGATTATAGGCACACCACCACAGCTGGTTAATTTTTTGTATTTTTAGTAGAGACGCGGTTTCACCATGTTGGCCAGGCTGGTTTCAAACTCCTGTGACCTCAAGTGATCCATCCGCCTCAGCCTCCCAAAGTGCAGTATTACAGGTGTGAGCCACTGCGCCTGGCCCCGAGTAAGTTTTTAAAAAGAGAACTTTCTTATTCATTGCAATTTTACATCTACTAGTCCTATAAAATTTCAAAACAAAATTAATAAACACTACAGTGCACAATCTATGAGGTCAGAGACTGTGCTCACCATTGCTTTGCATGATGCCTGGATCACACTAGGCACTCAATAAATATGCACTGAATGAATGAATGAGTGAAGCACATTAGTAATTTAAGTAACAAATAATCTTAGGTTACTAAAGGTGTCTTTCACAAAATTATTGTATATAAGTAAACTTAGGGTGACTTAAGTGAATGTTCTCCATTAAATTTTAAATTTTCATTTTAAATTCTGAAACACATTATCATCCTTTTTGATTGTTTTGTAATTAGTATTGATTCCCAAACCTGTGGCAATTTTTCCTCTTTTTTTTCCCCTGCCATTTAATCAAGTGGTTAATGATCCGCAATCAAACATTTAAATGCACTGGAACTCCTGATACATAAAGGAGCCCTGAGGACCCTTTTATAAAGTAAAAAATCCACTTTTTAAAATGCAATTAACCAATTCCGAGTTTACTTGTTTTGTGTTATTTTCCCTCCATTAGGCTTTTCAGAGTGGCATGCCTGTAAACATTTGCAGATTCAACTCATCGTTTAAAAACATTTAAGCCAAACTTGATAGAATTTATCATAGTTCTCCTAAGATGCTAAAAATTTAGTCTTTAAAAGAACGTGAACACAGTTATCAAATTTATGTCCATAATTTCAGGCATTAGAATTAGGTTCGTAAGAGAGATCTGTTCATCACAACTCTCCAAAGCTAAGTCAGCTGCAGCTTAAAGATAGAATTTAAAAGCAGGCAGACTACTCCGAGGTGCTGAAGACTTCAAGGCATCTAAGTGTTGAAGATGGCCAGGCTCTCAGCACCGAGGAAATCCATTTGGCTCAGAGGATGGTCTGCATTCCCTTCCAAGGGTCTCTGCTTCGCTGAGAGGCCTTGGGTAAGTCAGAGTCCTTTCTGAGCCTAAACTCTTTCATAATTTCAAATGGAAATAGTAACTCTCAATGCAGACAGGTTTTATGAGAATCAAATGAGATGAGACATGTAAAAAGTATACCGTGGAATTCTATTTACGTCTAAAGATATAGATGTAAGTTAATATTGCTGGTATTACTGTTTTATTAAAAGTTCCTAAAAATTACATAAGCTATGTAATAATCACATGCTCATGGTTAAAAAAAAAAAAGAGAGAGAGAGAGAGAGGGAGAGAGAGAGATAAAATAGTATTTAGCAGTTAGCTTACATTTGTTTCTCCATAGCCTCATGTTCAGTTCTTGTAGGGCCTAATTATTTTCTTCTTTTGGTACCTTTTAAATTAAATTAATTTTATTTTTTTTACTTTAAGTTTCGGAATACATGTGCAGAACGTGCAGGTTTGTTACACAGGTATATGTATGCCATGGTGGTTTGCTGTAATTATTTTCTAAAAGGTAGGTATCCAGGCACGAGACTGCAGGTTCTGTTCCTGGTATTTGAACCCTAAAGAGTTGCAATTATATTTTGAGATTTTGCGTTTTTTTTGCTGTTGTTTTTTTTTTTAATGCCACTGGAGTTAAAATGCAGTACTGTCAAAGAGTTAAAGCAATCCCAAGAGTTCTTAATTTCAGGAATCTCTTAAGTCCTGGGAGAAGTTGCTTGGGGATGATATAGTACCCTTAGAGTAGTTAGGAAGATTGAAGGTCTCCCAAAGCTTACTATAGGTAAATACTTATAGTATTTTTTAGAAACCTGTCAAGGAAATATGAACTTGTTGCAGAAATCCAACTTTATTATTTCCATCAAATCAAAGAAAAAAATAGCAAAATATAAACAAGCACACTAAGAAATAAGCAAACTTGTATTTAAAGAATATTTTAGGCTGGGCCTGGTGGCTCACGCCTGTAATCCTGGCACTTTGGGAGGCCGAGGCAAATGGATCACTTGACGTCAGGAGTTCAAGACCAGCCTGGGCAACATGGGGAAACCCCATCTCTACCAAAAATATATAAAAAAAATTAGCTGGATATGGTTGCATGCTCCTATAATCCAAGCTACTAGGGAGGCTGAGGCAGGAGAATTGCTTGAACCTGGGAGGCGGAGGTTGCAGCAAGCTGAGATCGTGCCACTGCACTCCAGCCTGGGTGACAGAGCAAGACTCTGTCTCAAAAAATAAAAAAAATTAATAAATAAAGAATATTCTAAATCAGGCCACATTAATGGTTTTGCATTTAGTCACTCACTTGGAGTACATTTGCTGCAGTGTTTCTTAAACCTTGGGGTACCAAGGATGAGAGGCATAATTGCTAGTTTTGCAAATCCTAGGAAAAATTTAAAATTCTGGGACATCACCCAAATGACTTCTTATAACCAAGGGTTGATACATAAATAAAACTATTCAAAGTTTTCACAGAGAAAACTTATGAGAGTGTTGAAGTCTGACAAGGTGGCACAGCCTTGAGAAATTCAGAACACCTGGCAATGGTCATGAGTACCATATTTATGTTGTAACTTGGATATGCCAACTTTATATACTTCATTTATAGCAGGTGTAGAAGTAAACATGCAATTAAAAATTTTCTACACATGGAAATTTTTAATAAATATTATATTTTGAGGTGATTATTAAATTAATGTATAAAAAGAAATGGTGATTTAAATTCACATTCACTGTTAAAGGAATAATAACCAAGACAATGATGATGGTTCAAAAAATTGTGAATAATAATTGTCAAATAATAATAATACTCAAAATTGTAAGACTCAGATTGGCAAGTGGAAACAGGTTGTTAAACATCATAAGAATTACACCAGTTTTGACCAAACATCACCTGTCACGTACAATAATACTGTTAGTGCCAACTGGATTGATCTTATAAATTGGTATGCACTTAACACGTACATTTGGTCTAGTCTTACTGTATAAGAGCTTCGTACATAGGAGTTCATACCTAGTTAGTTTAAGGTTGCAGACATGGTGCAAATCAATAATATTAGATAATGCTTTTTTTTAATACTTTAAGTTCTGGGGTACATGTACAGATCTTGCAGGATCGTTATATAGGTGTATACACATGCCATGGTGCATTGCTGCCTTTATCCCCACTTCACCTACATTAGGTATTTCTCCTAATGTTATCCCTCCCCAACCTCTTCATCTCCTGCTATTGCTCCTCTAGCCCCCAACCCCCAACAGACCCCACTGTGTGATGTTCCCCTCCCTGTGTCCATTTTTGGGTTAACAGTAAAGATGCTCAATTTTTTTTTCTTTTTTATCTTTAAAAAATGTGTTTCTATTACTTCATTATGAAAAAATATCTAGACATTGCACTAGGCCCTAGGGAGATAAAGATATAAAATAACTGAACAGACCGTCCTCTGGAGGAACACGTGGTCTGGGGCTGGAAACGGAAACATACTTGTAAAATACGATGTGGCATGAAACAGTCAGGGTCTCACAGAGGCTTTTTCAGTTTTGCAGCAACCAAATGAACAAAAGTTAAAGCCATTTTTAAAGCCACTAACAAGTATACTGCAGGGTAACTTGCCCAGTCATCTTCTGTTTTACTAGAAAACTAAAGAGAAAATAGCAATCTGTCCGCTGTAGAACACACCAGAGCATAATCTCAAACCGATTACAGACTTGTAGAATTGTATCGGCATCGATTTATAAGGCAGAACCCCGCAGCATGTCCGTGTGGTGCCGCTTCTTCAAAGTAGTGCTGGGCTTTCATATTTGATTCTGGGGCAAAACCGTGAAAGCTTTTGTTTGCTGCCTTTGTGACAATCAGGTTGCTGCTTGGCACCTTCAGAGGTTTCTCTGCAGAACCATGCAGAGGGGGACTTACAGGACACCGGGGTTCTTTACTGAGCTAAAACACTGTTAAGGGTATATCATCTAATGACTGCCTACATTGCAAAATGGTATTTCCAGGCTTAGAAAGACATCCTCTCAAAACAAAAAGTAACCTTATATCATATCCATGGAAGAAGACTATGCATTAATTTTGGCATTACAAGAAAATTATAGAATATAAATGTTTTTAGATCAAAATATGTCAAGCTTCCTAGACTGGTATGATTAAGTCATATGATATTGCATCTGTTGCTGAAGAGACATTTGGTTCATTGGTTATTCATTCATTCTTTCATAAAAATGCACATTTACTGAGTCCCTACTGTGTGTCTGGCACTACAGTTAGATGCACAACTTGGGAAAAATGCATTAACTGCATAACTAGAACTTTAATAAAACTTAACACATTAAGAAACAGAAGAGTCCTAACTCCAAAGGAGATACTTTTTTCATTACAGAAATCTCCAGCTGTTTCCTAAGCAAATCACTTAAAAGATGCCCATGCTTCTCCAGATTTTAGTTTGACAGAAGTAATAATTGAGGTGGCCACGGAGTGAGCCCATTATGAAGCTTCACAATTTCAGCTCCGACATTCAGGAGACGTTTCTTTCCTTTGACCTTTCCATGGGGCTAAGTGATAGGACTCCTGGGCAGAGAGCACAGGTCAGACATCTCTAGGGCTGAACAAATATCATTCAAGAAAAACACTCTGTCGCCCAACTTGATTACATGGAAATTGGTTTTGGACAATAGAAGCCCTTTTGTTCAGACTACTATGGTCTCCTACCGTGTAACTTTCTTTACCGAGTTAATAGAGTAGGGATGGATTTTGAATTTCACACACATACACAAAAGCCTCATTACCATTTGCATTTGTGCATGGCTAACAAAAATTAGCAGGAGCTACCTCAAATCATTAAGACTGAAAAATGAAATCGAACTGAGGTGAGAAAAGCCTGTTTTCTTAAAGCCCATTTAGTATGGATTAAAGTTAATTATAATAGGATATTCCAACCTGTAAAGAATAATTGGGCTTTCTTTTTCAGATGTTCAGAAAAGTAGATATCATCATTTAATTTGAAAGTTCTTTTTAATGTTTGGATATTGGGGTGCTGGTTCGTCAGATACTCACCTCTAACACCTAAGTCTGAACTTAAAATGTTGATTCTAACTTGAAATGAATCAGAAATATGTTTAAAGCAGGTGAATAAGAAATAATGGAGATAAAGGAAGGGATATAGAAAAACTCCAGGAGTACCTACTTTCTCCAAATGAAAGTATAAAATGAAAGACATTCTTATCCACTCTCAGTAGGCCCAGAGGCCACCTTAATTCCCCACACCCAAACTCCCATAGACTTTGGAAATGCTGGTGCCACACCCTGTCTCTTCTGTCCTCTCCATTCAAACCCCATGTTTCTGACCCACTCAGCCTCCTGGTTCCCCTTTCTCTCCTCCTCATGTGCCAAGATGCGCGGCATTGCCACCATGACTATGGGAATTATCGGTACAGCTGCTGACATCCTACCTCTGCTTAGCTGCCTCTGTTTCTCAGGCTCTCTCTTTACTCGCATTCTTCTCAACTCTAGCACTTTTTATTATCATCTCCTTGAGCCCCAATCCCAGCCTTAGCTCTCAGGTTTGGACCTAACGGGTACAGATCTGGGGAGCCCCTCTCCAAGGGCCAGGGCTGAGCCACTTGGAGACATTCCAGTCCCCATGTGGGGAAGGCTGGAACTGGAATTTGTCTTTTTCTACTGCTAGGAGGCTTCTCCACACACGTCATTGTCCTTTGTTAAAACTCACTTGGAATTTGCAAACTGTTTCTATTTTACTCTATTTCTACAATTTTGTCTATATTTCTTGCAGTGAGTAGCAAGAAAAGAATGTAATAAGGAGCCAGCTAAAATTAAATTGATCTGATATTTTTTGTGTTTTTTAATTTTTATTTTAGGTTTGTGGGTACATGTGCAGCTTTGCTATATAGGTAAATTTATTTCACAACCTAGTATCCAACAGTTTTTTTTTCTGTTCCTCTCTCTCCTTTCACCCTCCACCCTCAAGTAGGCCCAGTGTGTGTTATTCCCCTCTTTATGTCCATGTGTTCTCATCATTTAGCTCGTACTTATAAGTGAGAACATGCAGTATTTAGTTTTCTTTTCTTGTGTTCGTTTGCTAAGGATGTTGGTCTCCAGCTCCATCCATGTCCCTGAGAAGGACATGATCTCATTCTTTTTTAAGACTGGATAGTATCCCATGGTGTTTATGTACCACATTTTCTTTATCCAGTCTACCACTGATTGGCATTTAGGTTGATTTCATGTCTCTGCTCTTATGAATTGTGCTATGATGAATATATGCACTCATGTGTCTTTACAGTAGAACAATTTATATTTTGGGGGGTATATGCCTAGTAATGAGATTGCTGGGTTGAATGGTACTTCTGTTATTAGCTCTTCAAAGAATCACCATACTACTTTCCACAGTTAAATGTAATGGTGGAATCTGATAATTGAATGTATCAGGGCATAAAATTAACCATGTAGGACTTAAGGGTTGGTCACAAGGGGTAACTGTAACTTGCTGGTATCACAGTCCTTATTGTGTCTTCTGGATTATAACTATTTCCTAACTTCACCAGGGATGAGACAACTTGCTGTCTCCTTCCAGACCAGAGAGAGGTCCAGACCATTGGTGATCCGTTCTGGATATTGAATGAATACACACATGTTTAGCACAAAACTCACCTATTAATCATTTTCCTAGATACTGGAAGGAGTGTTGGATGATTACAGAAATGATGCATGTGGGCATTTGCTAGGTTAAAACACTGGCATTTGTGTTTGTTCACTCCCAAAACTCTTCCTGCGAGGTGTGTGGTGGGGCCTTCCAGCCCTGCACTCTAATATTGTGTTTTCTATTATTTAAGTAATAAGTAATATATAGTAACTGCATATATTTATATTTAAAGTATACAATTTTCTAAGTTTTGATACACGTATGCATCTGCAAAACCATCACCACAATCAAGACAGTTAGCATATGCGTCACTCCCAAAAGTTTCCTTATGCCCCTTTGATCAGCACGCTAAAATTCTGAGTATTATCGCAATGGAACAAACTATCAGCTTCATTTTCCAAAAGGGACCATAAGCCATAGCATCCGTTTCATTCTACATGACATGCCCATCCACTGGAAGTCCCTATTACTCAAACTCCCAACTGTCCAAGGCTCAAAATGCTTTCGTTTATTCCACCGAAGAAATGTATGTGTGCATGCATGTGTGTGGATGTGGATGTGTTCACATATGTACATACCTTCATAATACACCTTAATGTGATATGCACTAGAAATAGGGATTTCTTCCAAAAAACTTAAGCTACCCTTTTAACTGAAGCAAATTTTCAGAAAGGTTTCTTTTCACTGAAATGTGTCTTCTTTTCACCATATGGAACCAACCTTTCTGGCACAATCCAGATACAAGCTTAGAAATTCTATTATTAGAACTCCAACTGGCCATCCGGATGAGTATAAAGTACTCAACTGCATGGGGTTAGAAGGATGCAAATGGGATCCAAACAATTAGCTCCTGTCACTCTTGCTGTGTGAAAATTGAATGATAACACTCACGACAGGGGCATTGGGCTCTGTGAACCAAGAGCACGGGCGCTGCCACCCATGCGTTCTTGGACCCCCCATAAAACTCAGGCTCCCATGGAGACTGTAATAATTCAGCCAAACCCTCCACAAACAACTGTTTTCTGTGTTGCATCGTCTTTTTCACAAACCATACAACTGTGGTTTAATAAAGGGAAGTGTCTGTCTTTCTAAGAGTGATATTATTTCCTGCATAAGAGGTAGCATGACCTCAGCCGATAGAAAGGACTGTTTGTTAAGAAAAAGGACACTGTGATGCATGTCAGAGGCTACTAACTTTATGAAGAAACCTCTTACTTTTCCACATGGCATCAGGAAAAGGATGGATCAATCAGTACTTGCTGAGATCAGATGCAGTCATTTTCCTCCACTATCAGGAAGTTGTCAGATTTATAAAATAGCTTGCTTGAGCCTGAAATGAACTATTGCTATTACGATACTACTGTATGCATAGCTGGACCATTCACTTTCCCATGAATATGTACTGAATTTCTACTACATGCAAGGTACTGTGGGGCACATAAATATGAATATGACATAATGTGGCCCTCGGGGAATTTACATCATGGCAGAAATGCATATGGCACTCAAGAGAACATTTAAGTCTGATGATGATAAGAAAAGAGAAGCCTGACAAGAATGGGGCAAAGGCTTTCAGACCCAAGGAAACTCATGGTGAACCAGGCAAGGTCTCCATTCTAATTAACCACTTTTTCTTAGTAACCTGCTCAGATACCTTTTATTATACTTGTAAGGTATCTTTGCCTGTTTTTTTCTGCATATCTCTTACCTGAACTAGACTAGAGGACCTTTGAGGCCATGGATAAACTTACTTTTTATAGCTTAGTATCAGCACATACGAGGGTGTCTTATTGTTGGTGAATGAATAAACAGAGTAGAGATTGTATCATTTTCTGTGCATGAGTTTGAGGCCAGCCTCATCTTAGAAGATGGTCCTCTAGGGATGGCTAATAGTATCCCTACTGTCCTTTCTTGAAGGAGGACTTTTTAAAATTTACTACCTCCAAAATGTACCCCCTGCAGGAAAAAAGAATATTATCTGTTTATAAAATGAATGCAGCTTCATTGTATAGTTTTGCAAACACATAGAAAAATCATCAAAAATAAATAATTACCTTTTTGTAATACTGTGCCCAAAATAACCATCACTAAGATACTGACCTATCTGCTTGCCTTTTGTGTATGTGATAATATTATATAAGTACTCAATTTATTTTTCCTTCTATTATATTTTTTGTTAGAATAGTCCCATAAACAAGAGAAGCATAGATAAGCTTAAATTCCAAAAGGAGCTCATTCTGTTTTAATCCACTATCAAGTATACTCATTTAAAAAATTATCTATTTCAAAATGGAATTGAAGTTTGATTGAATACTCTGTTACAGACACCATTTGAAGGATAAATCACAAGACATGACCCAGCATATTCGGCCCCCATCTGACTCCTGGGAGGGGGCCCATTCCACCGAGATGGCAATACTTCCATCTGGCACATTTTCTGTAAATACCAAATACCAACCTCCTGATCCCTAATAGACACAGATGACTCAGAAGAAATGAGGAAGCTTAGAAATCTCCAAGGGGCTCTGTTGAAAGATGAAGTTATTGAACAAACAGAGTATTAGAGCATGTCAAGCATCCCCCAGGCCTGTCGTGCCTCCAGACTCTTTCTAGAACACTTGTCCCTGCTGTGTCTGCCTCAGGAATCACTTCCATAGCAAAGGCCTTCCTGACCTCTCATGCTACATAAGGTAGAACAAAGCACTCCCTCCTTGGTACCCTCTATTCCTATACTTGCTTTTACTACCATCCCACAGACACCCGGGCACACTGATTGGGTTTCATGCCTTTCCCCTCTTCAACAACAGGGTCTCTAAAGAGTTATATTATCACATTTACTTTCCCATTCTTGTTGTCCAGCATAGCACCTGACACACAGAATGTGCAATTCATGTTTGTCGAATGACTGGCTGATGGAGCAAAGTTCTAAAGAGGGGACAATATTTGGAAAGAAGGCAGTGAAGAGACGGGTAGGGAAGATCACACCCTCTGTGTGATCAGAGTCACCTGAGCTCCAAGAATGATCTCTTTAACAATCCTTGGCCTGAAGTCTTGCTTTACTGCCTTACTTTGGGATCTAGGAACTCCCAAACCATTTTCTTAATGTTCTTCTAAATCAGAAACCGTCCCCAGAGCTGGCCTATTGGGTGGCACTCAGCCTCTCATTGTCCCTTTCAATGCAAAGCCTGGCCCCTGACCTAGAGCCTCTCCTTGGATGTGGTACCTGTCCTCCGCAGGGGGTCCTTCGCTCAGAACTTCCTCTCTGCATGATTTCTTCCACTTCCCCTGGAAGACTCAAAATTAGGGGGAAAACGTTTTTCTTGCCAATTACATTCCCCTCTGGCCTATTCACTGCTAAACATTGATATTTTCAGAGCAAGGTTTAACAGAAAAAAGAGGCTAAAGGAAATTTGCATGGCAAAGGTACACAAATCATTTTAGGCATGCAAATTATTGTTTTTAGAAGAATAAAAGGCTGTAAATATTTTGAGAAGTGGGCCCCTAGTGCCTCTTAAGTATTCTAAACTACACGGTGTGCTTCATAATTATGTAATATATAGAATACCAGCTGTTTTGAATGGTGCTCTGGAGGTTTGGATGGTACCGGAAAGCTCTCCTCCCCCAGTGAGAGCCATAATGAAGGAAGCATACCGTAAAGCCAGATCCAATTGACATTGAGTTGCGGGATTTTAACACACTTTAAAACAGATGTTAAGTCTGTGTGGTGTGGTTGCAGAGGAACATATTTTTTGCCTAAAAAATATAGAGTCTTACGAAGTTGTATACCTGTAACATGTATTAATATTTATCACCTCATTAACATCCGTCTAAAGGGAAACATCGCTTGCATTTGAATATGCGTGAATATACTCATATATTTTATATTTAAATATGTATGTCTCTTCATTCAAATACACACATACTTTTACTTAAAAAACAAAACCCTGGATGCTTATTTTAAACTGTAACACAGAACAGAGATATATCTGAGCTTCTGGAGACAAAAAACAAAACATACTAATGCTTTCCATTGGCTCCTATGCCTGACACAACTGTAGGCATCTTTCTGAAGTCTCCTATAAGGATAGATGAACTATTTATAGTCTTAAAAATCTCCCTTCCACTTGCATAGACCCTAAAAAATATGAGCCATGTGACTGCTTTAACTACAAAGAAAAACGATGGAGCAAAGAAGAGTAGACACAACTTCTCTTTCTAGAAATTCACACATGGTCAACTCCAACAAGGAAACAGTAATTTCATAAAATCATCTTAGAAAGAAAGAAAGAGGTAAGAAATTAAAAGTCCCATAGCCTTCACAATTAAAATATAGACATGGATCTGCAACCATAAGCTTCCCCTTGGAAATCACAGATATTCAGTTCAAAGAGTTTCTTCCGTCATTTCTTTTAGAAGAATAGAAAACTACCTGTCCCCACAGGCTAGAACAAACGAGGGCATATTGTTACTTTAAGAAGAAAATATGAGCTTCATTCTTGAAAGTCAGTGGAGCAAGTTACTCAGACCTTAATCTGGCTAAAGCTACCTCAGGACACAGGCACTGGAGTCAGACCCTATTATATTCCATCTGTATAACTGAGTAAACATCTGACATTTAGCAGGCTATGTGACCTTTCTGAGCCTCAGTTTTCTCATCTGTCAAAGGGCAACATTACTTATCTAAAGATATGCATATTTGTATAGCTCTTGCATTTTAAGAGGGAATGAAAACACAGACAAATCCATAGATAGATTTTACTACAATTTCCCAACTTGGTAGTCACAAAACACTTTCAGCAATCAACCAGTCTGTGTATCTAGACTTAAAAAACCATTTGTGGTCTCAATTCCATTGAGTTTGAAAAGAACAAAGGTTCTCTGGAGAAGGCTGAATCTGATAAGTAAACAACTTGCAGAAAGTTAAAGAAATTACAGAAGTGAAACATCTATGCATCCACTCACATACATCTCTATCTCTGTCATTTCCTATCGACCTGTGTCTCGTGGAAAGTCCACCGCCTAGTTTTAATCTAACACAAGCAGAGAAATTTGACAATCTTAAAATATATAACAAAGGACAGACAAGGAGTGCTTGTCTCTCGAGTTAATGGAGTTACTCTTGAAGTTTTGATCATTATTAGTTTTCACTAGTGCTGACGCAATAACGATACTGCAAATGGATCTGTGTGCTTCCGTCACCGTTATCAGTGGTGTGAAGCCAATTTTAATAGGTAATGAGAGGCCAATATTGACAAAGGAATTAGAAATAATACTCTTGAGTGGAAATGTTTCATAGTTTAATTTACCAGCATTTTAAACTGTCATTTATATCCACAACATATACTATCATAGCTATATCAAATTAGAACCCTGCGTTTCTGCCTGTCTAAAAATAATCTCCCCACAACCTTGTTCCTCATTCAGCAAAGAGGTATCTAGTGCCTGTGGTAAGCCTGGCACCTTTCTAGAGCTGCTGTCTCTCTTGAACCCATTATCTGTTCCAGAGACATGAGCTGCAACCTCATGGGCTTTGTCTCACCTGCAGATTGGCTTTATTTTGCTTGGACAAGGATTTTTAAAATGTGGGCCAAGATTTTTAAATAGACAGATACCACATTAAAAAAAAAAAAAAACGAGATTGCCTACTTCATTTGAAAAATCAAAACCGCTGTCAACACTGGGCTCACATTCCCATATGGTAACAATTAATTAGGGCTGGAAGAGTACATGAGCGCTTCTGCTCACCATACCCTTCCCCTATGCACATACTACACACACAGAGACATACACACTCACACACAAACACACATACTGACACACACACTATTTTTTTAAAAAACTGACCCCTGAGACTGGACATTTTCAAGGCGGGCATGTGAATTTGCCAACCCTGTTCCATATAACCACTGCAGACTTTTCTTCCAATATCCATTCCTTACCACATTATTTCCTACTCCATCACAGAACAAAAAAAATCTTCTCTCAACAAAAAAATACTCTGATTGTCAAGTCCCATGCCTAGCCTAACTGGTCCTCCTCAGCCTCTCTGAAATAGCTGAATCCATTCATCAGCGCTGCTTCCTGGAGTCACGCTCTGACCTGGGCTTCTGAGACTCTCCTTGGTTCTCGACCACCTCCCCTGTGCCCTCCTTCGCCTCTTTGGGCAGGGCTGCTCATTGGCTCATTGATCCACTCCCCTCTCTCCCCAGAAGTGACGTCCTTTATCCTTTCTCCAGTTACTTCCACCACATCAACCTAAACACCTTTTGGATTTTTGTCTCTAGCTGAGTTTTCTGTTCGGGAAAGGAGATGTTTGTTGCACTCCCCAAATAGATGGCACCTCTAACTCAAGATGTCAGAGTGAACTCATTAGCCACTCCTGCAGCTTAGATTTGAGTTTTCTGGATCTTCATTATTGCTACACAATCTTTCCAGTGACTCATCTCAGTAGCTAAGTTAATTGTTGATATTTCTGGTCTTGAAACAACTCCCTCCTCCACCTCCACTGGATCAGTCAATTCCATCGTCACTATGACCCCCTCTCCCCCTTCTCTGGCACACTTATGGCCGTCAGTACCATCCGCCCTGCCTGTGTTCTCCAACGCAATTGTCTCCTGGTTGTGTCCTAGAAGCTTCTCTCCTCCATCAAATCCATCCTGCGTATGAACAGCAGACAAATCTCCCTAAAGCACTGCTGCTCTTCTGTTCAAAAGCTATCCATGGGTCCACACTGCCTAATGAAAAGCTTCAAATTCCTTAACCTAAGGGTACTGTGATGATGTGATGTCAGAACTTACCCTTTTACCTTTTCTTCTGCTATACCCTTTCTCTCCATTAAAAAAAGACCTTAGGATTTTCCTATTTTATGAGCTCTCCTGTACTATACTTTCATTTGTATTATTTCCTTCATTGAGAAAATAGGAACTAGGAAAGGGTTTTCCTGTTACCAGATGTTTAAGTGTTGCCAGTCCTTCACGCTTCAGTTAAAATAATACCTCCATAAACTCTCTGGTACACCCAAGTAAACAAACCTCTTATTCTACTATTACTCTGCGACTATATGACATTAGTTAAGTACTTACTATCCGCTGAACATCGTACTCACAACAACCCCACAGGGGGGTGTTATTATCCCAGTTTTTGAGAAAACAGGTTTAGATAAGTTAAATGCCTTGCCCAATGCTGCACAGCAAGTAAAACATGGCCCCTTACTATTTCTTCTTCTATGGCAGTTAACATGTTTTCACTTGGTTCTTTGTATATTGAATTATCTCCTCTACCAGTTAGATACCGTCTTCTTGAGGTCAGGGAGAATGTCAAGTATGAATACACTATATTATATATACAACACCGAGGGAGGAAGTGCACTCTAATGATGTCTATTTAATGTATCAATTAACTCTGTGCCAGTATTTTCTTTTCTGTAAAACGGGGACAATAGTAGTGCATTCCATGTGCCCTGTTGCTCGAATTAAATGAGTAAATCCAGTAGAGTTCTCAGAACAGTGCCTAGCCCTGTTGCCAGTACCACCTAAATGCTAATTATGCTAAGACCTGCCATGGTGATGGCTGCCTATTCGTTTCTCTTAAAAGGCCAAGGATGAAAGTGTCAACTTTAAGAGGAGAAACACTTCAGCACTGTGTTTCGTTCCTTTCCTGGCTTTTCTCTGGTCTCTGTTTGCTGCCTCCATTTCCTCCACAGGTGACTCACAGCTGTCACACTCTGCAGGAGGTACCAGGACCAGTTCACTATTGTGCGGCCTCCCTGGGGCAGGGCTAAGCCCGCATCACACCGCCAGGTGCTTCTGAGTCACAGGCTCCTGAGGGCCAGCTTGGATCAAAAGGACCAAGGTTGTTTCACTAGCCTTTCTGGAAGATACATGACATCCCTCTAATAGGACCAGACTTTATTAGGACCATGGCATCCTCAGAACACTATGCCCGGCGGAAGGAATGATAAAGATACTGAATATCTCTGAAATCCACAGGAATATACCTATGCAATACACATGTATTATGTGATTATAACTAAGAAAAGGGAATTAATAATTATGTTAAACTTATCATCATCCTAATAAAAGATCTTCTAGAAAAACATAACAATAGCTCTTATTTTAAAATAAATTACATACATATGAATTTATTCGGATACCAAAAAAAATGTTTACATACATAGAAGCACCCATTTCATCTTTTCAACCATTCAGTTGACATTTACTAAGTAAATGCTAGAGCCAGACTTGGCTGGGGAATAGACGTACAAAGATGAAAGATGAAATGCATCCACTGGTTCGTAATCAGAGTAGGGACATTTTGCCCCCAGGAGACATTTGGCAACGTCTGGAGACATTTTTAGCTATCTTAGGCGATGGAGTCCAGCAATGCTGCTAAACATTCAACAGTGCCCACAACAGCCCTTACAACCAATGATTCAGCTACAAATATCAATAGTGGCAAGATTAAGAAACTCTGATACAGACCAAGGGTGTTGAAAACTTACTCCTGATAATCTGGATCCAAAACTGAGGGTGAAATCAACATCTACAAGGCCATAGGCCAATGGAAGAAATGAAGAACACTGCTCCATATTTAATTTTCTGTTATTCTACCCAATCATCGATAAATTCTCTGAGTCTTTTACCTTTATGTTTGCATTAATTACATTTGTTCTTCAAAAGGAGAATCATTTGAAACATTATTTCTCCTGCATCTTTTTTTCTTTTAATTTCCCAAGTGGCATCAGCTTTAGAAACCCTGTTTCACAGAGTTCCGATGGCTGAAAGGTACAGCTGTGTGGTACGTTCTCCATGCTGCCACTCTGTACTCTCCTCATTAAGCTGGGGATGAGGTGGAGTCATCACGCCCAGGCTCCAGCAGCTAGAACTCTGTACTCTGTCTTAGAACTGTCTTTCTGAATAAGATATAAATTGTCACATAAAGAAAAAGCACTGAGATTTTTAAACCATGGAAATACCATCTACTGTAGAGAAATGAACACAAAGAAAATAATGTATATACAAGGTGAAAAAAGACCCTCCTTTTGACAAATGGCAGAAAAGATAAGCACAGGTCTCCAGAATGATCAGTGATTCTGGCAATAAATGCCTGTTTTACTATAAGATGTTAAATTCTATTTTTTTTCCCATAACTCACTATACATGCAATCCAATCTATTAAATTAAGCCTTAATGTCATAAACTTCGATTCTGTTTATAAATATACGGCAAAATTATTTGATAGAATTATCATCTTCTTTCAAAAGGACTGCTTAATATGAGGAAATTGGGCTTTAGTTTAGGGCACAAACATTCTAACAGGAAATGGATTATTGTGCCTCACTGCTCTTGTATGTCTGTAAATCCATACCTCTGCTTTTAAACTGCTGACCCAAGCAGAGCTGCTTCAGACTCAGAGATGAATGGGTTTCACATTCAGCTGATGAAATAACATTAGAAGAACTACAAGGATTCAATATATTATAAATTCAATTCATTTTAAACTGGGAAAATAGCTGAACTTTTGCCTAGAATGAAACGGTAACAAGACATTTTTACTAAAACAGACCCAATCCTAAAGATACAAAGGTAATTCTTATAATCCCTTAGAAATATAATACTCTCTTACTTCTAGTGTCATGACAAGTTAAGACTGAGTCACCTAGAGGCCACAGAAAGTGCTGAACCGGGCTGGGTACAGTGGCTCACACTTGTAATCCCACCACTTCGGGAGGCCAAGGCGGAAGGCACATTTGTGGCCAGAAGTTCCAGAACAGCCTTGAGCAACATAGTGAGACTCTGTCTCTATCAAAAAACAACTTTAAAAAATTAGCTAGACATGACAGTGTAGTCCTAGCTACTCGGGAGGTGAAGTGGGAGGATCATCTGATTCCAGAAGTTCAAGGCTGCAGTGAGCTATGATTGTATCACTGCACTCCAGCCTGGGTGATAGACAAGACCCAGTCTCTAAAATATAATAATAAACAAAAACGTGAGACCAAATTCATAGCCACAGGTTGTTCACTGGTTGGCCTCCCATAGTTTGCCTTTCATCGAACTGATCCTCAAAGCCAACAGGTTTCTCCAAAGGATGAGGCCTCTCAAAAGTAATGTCTCTTCTTTGAGAAAACATTCAAGATGGCTGAGAAGAAAATGAGGATCAGATTTATTTATATTTTTCTGCTTATCTGTATATACATCACTAAAATATGACAAAAATGTACTACAATTAGATATTCTCTTTTTAAAATTTTTTAAATTTTTTTATTTTTTAATTTTTCTTTAAAGGTAGGGTTTCACCATATTGGTCAGGCTGGTCTCGAACTCCTGACCTCAGGTGATCCACCCACCTCAGCCTCCCAAAGGGCTGGGATTACAGGCGTGAGCCACCACGCCCAGCGATATTCTCTAACAGAAGCCACATATGTCTGGTATTTGGCCAAGTGCTGTGTCACTGAAAGTCAATAGATTAAGTTCTACAATCAAATGACATAGAAGCAGCTTGGATAAACATGCCCTTATGCAAATACATGTGTCATTGAGAAAAGATAAGTCCTAGATAGAGATGCAAGTAAGACACAAAAAAGGTTCTAAATAGGATGTATAACCATCATCTAAACTTGTACCCCTCAACACCTTACTCATAAGGACAGTGGATAATTTAAACCTTAGCTTTACTTTATTAATGACATGGTTAGTGTGGGGAAAATTATCCAATTTTTAATACAGTACTGTGTGGTGAAAAGAGCAAAGGTTTTTGTTCGTTTTTTGGTAAAATGGAGTACTTAACAGGTAAATTCTAAGACAAAGTGCTTCATTTCTCCAAGTCTTGTTTTTCTCATTTGAAAGTTCCTCTCTGTATTCATCTGCTCAGGTTGTCCTTAAAAATTACTACAAACCATGTTGCTTAAACAACAGAAATTTATTTCTCACAGTTCTGGAGGCTGTGAAGTCCAAAATCAAATGCTGGCTGATTTGGTTTCTGGTGGGGACTCTTTTACTCCTCTGTAGATGGCCACCTTCTCACTGTGTCATCTCGTGGTAGAGAAAGAGAGCAAGCAAGGGTTCTGGTGTCTCTTACAAGGCCACTAATCCCATTTTGAGGGCCCCACACTCATGACCTCCTCTAAGCCTAATGACCTCTCAAATACAATCTTCAAATATGATCCTATTGGATTTGAGGGCTTTAACATATGAATTTTGGGGGATGCAATTCAATCCATAGCACTCTCAAAGCTTCTGAGAGGATTTCATAGTGCTTGGCAGGGAAGGATCTCAAAAATTAGCCTGGGCAAGAGGTGCAAAAAAACATTAAGAGTGAGAAATGTGGGGAAAGAAAAATTTGGCCAGAAGCCAACAATCAAGAAGGTTCTAGTTCAGTGGAATCGGCAGGCAAATGTTTAGAAATGATGAACCACGTATGTGCTAGAGGTCAGAGCATGCCAGGGAGGACAGTCCCAGCAGTGGGGCAGGAGTTGGTTTCAAAAACCATGGTAATGAGTCAAAACACATACATGGCTGCAGCAGCAAGCTGTTGTGACCAACGCAGCTGACACATCTATTGTGTTTTTACTCCAATAGCACCAAAGATAAGGTTTGAGGGAGGTGACTGGAAGTAGCAGCAAATGCATCACAATGTGTGTGTGTGTGCACATGCATGTGTGCGCACTCATTTTTGAAGTGGATTTCCCTTGGTGTCTCTGTTGATCTAGCTGCATAGATTATTCATCTTGTCAAAGAATGTCTCATTAGCACAAACATATACCACGGATTCACCCAGCAGAAGACTGAGTAGGCCTGGAAGATACCATGTGTCAGCCCCATTTCTGCAGCTCTCTTTCTCGTGGATAGGGCTCCATGCCATGCACTTCCTGTGGCTCTTCTTGGTTTCTCCCCTTGGCTGCTGTCAGGTCTCCAGCACACAAATGGTTTCGTGCTTGCTGCGGTTCCCAGGTGAACACTGAGACTGTCTGATGCAGCTGATCATAAGAATGAAACCTAGAGTGAGGGGTATGTTACCCAACAGCACTGCAAGCTCATTCTTTTTGGAAATTTCAGAACTTTAAGTGGATCTGTTACCTTATAGCCCTTACTTCCTCCCATTGAGGAGGCTGTTCAATCTCAGGTCAGTGAATTGTGAGTGCCCCTTCAATATTTTTAATTTTGTTCTATCTGCACTGTAACTGGTAAGAAATATCTAAATGTTTTTAAGATCTTAGACAATACTGCTCCTTCGTTTCTGGTGCATTGTAGCTGTTACTCTATCTTGCTGAGCTTATTGAAAAAAAGACCTTATATTTTCATCTGTGTATTTGTGGCTTCAGGATTGAATCTTCAGGATCTAACGTAGAGCAGGACACAAAATTCAGTATTCAATAATTGCTTGCTAGTTTGAAATAATACATTGATTTCAAGGTTGTTTTTTCTTTTCTCTCTTTCTTCCTACACGTCTATCATTATTGGTCAATTTCCCCTCTACCAGGTCTTATTGAATCCGTTCATTGTTATCATTTCAATATAGGAAGTTGGATTTCAGTTACTACGACATAACATAATGAATAGAACTGAGTATGTTCTATCTAACGCTACTGAGTAACATCCTGTATGTAAACATAGCTGAGATCAGATGGGGCAATGGGTGACACTGAAAAAGACACCCACTGTCAATATTTACGATGGAAATGGAAGACTTATGCTGCACATGGGCATTTCCAGGCTGCTGCTATTCACATCTGATGCATCTGGTCAGTAATTAATATTACCAGAAGCACAAGAAAACTCTTAGTAAATATCACACAAGCAGACAATAAAGATGTTAGACTCATATAACTGGGCTAAAACTTGTTAAGCTACACACAACTGACTCTCCTTTGCAATAAACTCCATTTGAAGGGGATAAAAAGAGATTGCCACAGGTGTGCTTAAACTTCACTAAGGTCTATGTTTTAGTTCCTTTAAGATTGTATTTTATTTAATTTTCTATGTTCACTCATGGGAAGATGATTTTAACTCACCATAGGTAGTTACTGAATACATCTTTTTAATCTCAGCTTATTGTTTGTAACAATTATTTCTTTTTCATTTCACTCTAATCGAATATTTCATTCAAGGTCCAGAATTTTATAGAGACATAATAGTAGTTATTTATATGCTGGGAGTAATCCATTTATCAACAGCTGGCAAAGCAGCTTAATATCTCAGCCAATCATTTTAAACTCTAAAAAATTCAACATTCTCTAGTGCTGTTAAAGAGTAACCTCATAATGTTACTCAGCCTAAGAAAAATGATATTACCTTTCCCCTTTTTCCTCTTTTTGAGTTTTTGCATTTTTCAGTTGAGCTTTAACCTGTTTTATAACTGTCTGATAAATAAGTTACAATGGCAGGTCAAAATTAGGCAAAGGAAACTTTGATGCTAGATGATCCGGGAGTAAAACATTCATTTATTAAACAAGCAGTTGCTATGAATCTTTATCTCTGTATGTTAAGGGCTGGGAACAGCAAAGATGAGGAAGACTTCATTTCGAAGGTGCTCCAGTGAGGGAAGAAAAACACATAAAGATATCTTCAAAATAAAAAAAAGGTAACAAAGATGAGAATGGGCCCATGGCCAACATGTTGTGGCTGAGCAGACCTATGGGTGATACTCCACTCAGAGGAGTCTGGAAAAAGCTTTCCCAAGGAAGTGGCACCTAAGTGGGAACTTGAACAATGGAGAGTCTGCAAAGCCAGAAAGAGCAGGAGCTTCAGAGGAAGCCATGGGAATCAAAGAACACAGAGGAGATGGCTGTGGATCGAGAGTGGATGCCCAGGGCTGGAGGAGACAAGTTTGGGTAACAAAGCCTGGAGGCAGACCCTACAGAGAGGCAGTGTGTGTAGAATGTGTATATCTGGGCTCTGGAGTCAGACAGCACAGCTTCAAATCCTGATTTTGCTACTTACTGGTCATGTGTCTTTGGGAAAGCTGCTTAACAGATGGGTCAAATGTCTTGTCCATGTGCTGGAGGTGATTATACTCACTGCACAGGGTTGTTACAAAGATTACATGGGATTATAAACATAAAACATGCTGTCTACCACATCTTAAGATTACCTTCATTTTAAGTGCAATTATATGCTACAAGACATGGGCATGCGGACAGTGGGAACGACTGAAGGTTTCTAATCAAGTGAGTATTATTATATTAGGATTTTAGAATGATAAGTCTTCAGCATGAAGGAAGAGAGATGAAAGAACTGACTAGGGGCAGGAACACTGGGTAGGAGACCAATTTGATGTCCAAGTGAGAGATGATGTTGGCTGAACAAAGGACAGAGACAAGGGAATGAATTGTAGACATGTTTTGCAAGTGGAATGATCAGGATATTTTAAATGACTGAATTAGGTAGAAAAAATATTAAAGATTTATGTGAGAATCAATGAAGAAACATATACAATCTACATAATTTATATAGTAGCTTACTCAACATCATCTGTGTAAACACACACACACACACACACACGAAGGCCAAAAGTCTTAGATCTTAGAGAGAAAAGAAGTATTAAGCATATGTCCACTTGTCAACATTTACTGATTTTTGAATTGAAATATGATTTATATACAGTGAAATGTACAGATCAGAAATGCACAGTTTGATGAATTTTAGCAAATGCTACATTTGTGTGATACCACAACCCGTCAACATATAGACACCCCCAGAAAATTCCTTCATGCCCTTTCCTGGTCAAATGACATCCCCTGCCCACAAAAGGCAACCATCTATGTGAAGTCTATAAAAACTATGTCATTTTGCTCACTGTAGAACTTTATATCAATGGAGTCTTATGGTCTTTACTCTTTTGTACCTGGTTTCTTTCACTCAGCATGTGTTTGAGTGTTGTGTTGCATGTGCTGGTAGTTAATTTATTTTACTGTTAAATAGTTAATTTATTTTATTGTTAAAAAGTACTTATATTGCAATTTGTTTATATATTCTCTGATGGGCTTTTGGCTTGTTTTTAGTTTTTAACTTATGAATAATGGTGCTACAAAGATTCTCGCACAAATCTTCTGTGAACATATGTTCTCTTCTCCTTTTCTTACTAGGGGTGGAACTGATGAGTCACAGGGTAAAGGAATATTTAACTTTATAAGAAATTGCTATACTAGTTTCCAATATGGCTGTACCATTTTACACTCCTATGGGCAATTTATGAGAGCTCCAGTTGTTCTACATCCTTGCAAAAATTTGATGCTATTAGTCTTTTCAATTTTAGCCATTCTAGTGTTTTCACAGTGGTATTCATTTGGCTTTTTCTTGCCTTTCTTTGATGACCAACAATATTGAGCATGTTTCTGTGCAATTACTGGCCATTTGTATATTTTCCTAAGTTTTTGTGTAAATATTTTGCCCATTTTTGAAAAAAGTCAGGTATTTTGTCTTTGTACAAGTAAATTATAGCAGTTATTTATATATTCTAGATACATGTCCCTTGAAAAATATGTGTATCGTAAACTTTTTCTCCCAATGTGTGACTTACCTGTTCATTTCTTAATTGTGTCTGCTAATGAACAGGACATTTAATTTTGATAAAATCCAGTTTATCCATTTTTTTCCTGTAATGTTAGAAATCCTATGCCCTGGGAAATCTTTGCATGTCCCAAGGTCATGAACATAGTCTCTTTTGGTTTATTCTAGAAGCTTTATAGTTATAGCTTTTAGGTTTAGGTCTATGATTCATTTCAAATTAATTTTGTCATACAGTGTGAAATAGGGGTCAAGGTTCTTTTTTTCCCTATGGATATTTAGTGATGCCAACACCATTGATTAAAAAGATTTTCCTTTCTTCATCAGATTTGTTACCTTGCCAAAAATTAATTGACCATATGTATGTGGATCTGTTTACTCTCTATTCTGTTCTGTTGATTTGTTTACTTTAATGCCAACACCACAGGCTCCTCTCTCTTTGGGCCCCATTTTCCTGTGATGCAGTTTGGGAAGTCCAGGTAGAAGCCAGGGTGAACATGGAGTTGCCCTTCTCTCAAAGACTATAGCCCTGTGCTACCTGTTGCCCAATGTCTGAACACAGTGGTTTCGTTCAGAATGCCTGGCAACAACCTCCACGCTGGGCCCATGTCTAGTCCTCCCAAAGAGCAGCCTGGTGAGAAAAGGCTTTTGGAAAGCCGTCCCTTTCTTTCCCCTTTTCCACACCAGGACAACCAGGGTATCCTTCTTGGTGGTTCCCACGTTGCTTCCTGTGTTTACCTCTGTCATTCTAATCCAGGGTTTTCAACCTCTGTGTTTATTTTCATCTCTACCACTGACCAGGAACTCCTTGAAGTATTTGCTTTTGTGTAGTCAGGAACAAGCAGACTGACAGGCACAAGTGGTAAAAACAACTAAAAAAAATAGCTGTTAAGTGAGTGGGTAAAGTCACTTAAAGTTAGGGTTCCATAAAATAAAAACATTTATTTGCCCTGCAGTATCTTGTTTGTCAGAATTTTTAATAATGATGTGATGTGTGAACAATATTAACCTCTGTACTATGTCAAGCTTCAATTGCAGATGTTTTAGATGTTGTCTAAAAGAATACCGTATGTGGAGAACAAGCTTCTTTCTACAAATTACATTAAAAATGGGAATGTTTCCTCAATTTTAATTGATATGATAAAATACATGTGTTCCAATAAAATTTAATATTCAAATAGAATAATAGAAATTGGTTTTAATTATGAGTATTTTTACATGCCTTTATCAACAAAATAAATTTTTATTTCAATAAGGTAAGAGTTTGGTTAAAATAGTTTTATCTTATGAAAATGAAGGTATTTGTTACAGAAATGTACATATTTTACTTAAGTAATGTAATATCCCATTAATAGGTTCCAAACATAATTTATGGATTTGATTCATCATGAAAACTATTATTATTAGTGCTATTTTTAAAACAGTAATAATTCATTAGGCTTTTAGAACTAAACATTAAACCAGTAACAATGTTATTTCAAATGATCAGACAAAAATCTTTTTAGATCTCTCTTTAAAAATAAAAGGATGTGATACATAGTATGTATTCATTCATTTTTTTTAATGAGTCCTGTTAACAGGTTTCTGGTGTGTACTACATACTCTTTAATTAAGTAGATTATATCCATTATCTAGTGGTCCCTGTCTGTGTAAGGTCTTTGCTTACCAGAAAGGATCTCTAACTATTTATCTTCCCTCTTCATCGTCCTCAATGCTTTTAGTATTAGTATCACAGGAAAGCCAAATAACAAGTGAACCCTATAATGATCTGTTAAAAGGGTAAGTCTTCACAGGCTGCAATACCTAGAAACATAGGCAGAAATCTTGTACATCTGTTCTTTACATATTATTCTGTGCCTCAAGGACATTCTGTTTTTATGCTTCCTATGCCTTATGCTACCTGATCACATCATATGAACTCAAATAATCAAACAGTCAATGGAGAAATCAGTAAAAGTTCTTAATATTCATAACTTTACCATCTTTTAAAGTACATATTTACACAGTCTCAAAGTTATGTTTTTTACAAAAACATAATACTTCTAAATCCATTAACTTTAACATTACAAATGTTTAATGTATCCTAGGGTGAAATTAAATGCATTTATATGGAAGTCTTTTTATATAATGTGATATTGTGCTTTAAATGAGTATGATGTTAAACAACAATTAAAGAAATAAGTCTTGTAGGAGACAATTATGTGAGGTTATATCCCGCATAAGGCTTTTTGTAAGGAGAAAATGAGTTAAGTATAAGAAAAGTAATATTTATTGAATACCTTTGAAGCTCTAAACATATTTAAATCTTATTGCCTCACCAATTTAACTCTCCCAACAATCCTGAGGGCAGGTGTTACAACCATTGTATAGTGTGATATTTATCAAATAAACATAATAGAATTTGAATATCTTAAATATTCAAATTTGTTCATTCAAATAAGTGCTATTTATTAAAGAAAATGTCTCGGGAAGACAGATGCATTTTTTTCCACTAGAGTTGCAATTGCTCAGATAGTCTGAGGATGAATATCCTCACATTGGAGGCAAGTTTTTAAGAGTGAATTTGAATTACTGGAGCACTAAACAATTTTAGAGTCTGGTATAATTGAAGAAAAGAATCATGACCAGTAAGCTGTCTTGTATTTATCAGCAAACTGACTAAAATTTCTATGAAAAGGCAAAAGGATTAGAATGGCCAACACAATCCTGAAGAAGTTGAAAAACTCACACGATCCAATTTCAAGATTTACTGTAAAGCTACAGTAACCAGGACAGTGTGGCCTGGTGAAAAAATAAACAATGGAACAGAACTTAGAGGCCAAATGTAGATCCACAGAAATACAGTCAACTGTTTCTTTTTGTAAAAATTTACATATTCACCATTGTCAAAAAGGGTAATAAAATGGAAACAACCCAAATAGGTACTAATAAATTGATGTTTCCTTATACGTTCCACTATTTCCATTCACACAATAAAATAATACCCAGTTGTTTAAAAAAAGAGATAGATCTATGAACACTGGCATGCATACTGGCTATATGTGTATTTAAATATATGTGTATATACACTTGTTTTAATTAACTGAAATCTATACTTCCTTGATTTTTATTTAATGTCCTTTTGCTGTTCCAGGATTCCATCCAATACTGCATAATACTTAATCCTCATGTCCCACGAGGCTCCTCTTGGCTGGGACAGTTTCTTAAACTTTCCTTGTTTATGACCTTGACAGTTTTGAGAAGTACTAGTTAGGCATTTTGTAGAATGTCGCTCAATTGGGATTTATCTGATGCTTTTCTCATGGTTAGACTGGGATTATGGATTTGGGAGGATAAGGCTCCAGAGAAGTAACAGTGACAGGATTTTCACCACATCCGGTCAACCATACCTGCTGGCAGCATGACTCAATGTTGATGTTGACCTTGACCACCTGGCTCAGGTAGTGCTTGTCAGGTTTCTCTCTGCAAAGTTACTCTTACACTTTCCCATACTGAATTTTTGGAAGAAAGTCACTACGTGCAGTCCACACTTTAAAAATGGGGACATATGCTCTTCTTTGAGGATAAATTATCTGCATAAATTATACTAACTTTTTGCATGAGAGATGTGTCTGTTAGTCTCCTGTTTATTTACTTAATCATTTATTTATGTCAGTATGGACTTATAGATGTTTATTTTATAATCTGGGTTATAATCCATTACTACTTTCTTATGCAAATTTTTCCAGTGTTGGTCATCGGGAGCACTTACAATTGATCCCTGTGTTCCTTTGACATACCTCATCATCATTGGTTTTTGTTGTTGTTGATTATGTTTCTTGCTTACTTCCTTACTTTCTAGTCCTACAAAATGCTACAGGCTCATCCTGTATATTTTCTGCCCCAGTCACAGAATCATCCATTTCTTCAAGGATCCTTGGTTCCTTTTATTAGAGGATAAAATTAGAAACTAAGATCTGGGCACTAGGTGTGCTTGTTACTAGTGAGGTGCTGTTGCTTCTAGATTCTCTCAGCTGACAAAGCAAGGAAATAGTATATGAATCTGTATATGTACACATATGTATAAATATTTCTATATATACATCCATACGCACCTATATGAGCTAAACATTAGTTCACAAATGATGTCAGCATTTCTAATCTGTTACCAAACAGATCATTCAAGCTTCCTCCCTTTACTTATTTGTAACCTCTTGCACTAGCAAGAAAACATCTGACTTCCACCATTCACTATTTATTTGCTTGATTGTTCAATTTTAGTATATAATTACAGTTGTTTCAGAATTGGCAACCTTTTATCAACCAGAATATTATGCCTATGTTCAGTTACTTTTGCATTTAGTGATACAGTCTCTACTCATTTCCAAAATTACTTATGTTTACAACTTTTCTCCCAACTCCCTTCCGTCATGTTGTTTCATAAATTTGTAATAAATTCCTTTGTCATTCTGTATTCCATCCTGAGATTCCCCCAATCTCCTTAATAATTTTTAATTTGCTATAGTAAGAGGCACTCCTTGTGCTATAAAGTTCTATAGGTTTTGACAAATACATGTCATCTACAGTATTATACAGAATAGTTTTACTGTTCTAATAATTTCCTATGCTTCATCCATGCAATTCTATCTCCTCCTTAAATCCTTGACAACCACCACTCTGTTTGCTGTCTATAGTTTTGCCTTCTCCCAGAAGTCATATAATTGGCACTGTAAAATATGCAGCTTTCTTAAACTGGCTTCTCTCACTTAGTAATATGCATTTGAGGGCAACTGATCATAATCTGGAAAGACATAATCCCAATCCCAAATATTGAAATCTGGTAAAATCAAAATTCCAAAAATATAATGCTTGGGAAAAAATTTAAGGATGTTTATTTGCATTTTTAAAAGGGGATTTAATTGAGAAATACAAAATACGATGAAACATTTCACAGGCCACTTTACACAATAAAATAGGCAGTAATAACATATTTTTGTATGCATAAATACTCAAGTATACTAATGACAGTCACATAGGTCTAACAGTTAGTAGACGAGCTGTATTCATAAAAAAAATAGACTAAAAAATGAAAGGTATAAATGTACATCACTATGGTCAGTAGCTACGTGCACCCAGCTTTATAACTGCAGTCATCTGAAATACCGTGACAAACAATCTAAATCTTTGATGAGATCTATCAAAAACCAAGATGGGTCACCACTGCATGGACAGCCACCTAAAGAGCCAAGATCTTTAGAAACTTTACCTTTCACTTATTTATTTATTTTTTTGAGATGGAGTCTTGCTCTGTTGCCTAGGTTGGAGTGCAGCAGCCCAATCTCGGCTCACTGCAATCTCTACCTCCCGGGTTCAAGCAATTCTACTGGCTCAGTCTCGTGAGTAGCTGGGATTACAAGTACACACCACCACATCTGGATAATTTTTGTACTTTTGGTAGAGGTGGGGTTTCACCATATTGGCCAGGCTGGTCTTGAACTCCTGACCTCAAGTGATCCACCCACCTCGGCCACCCAAAGTGCTGGGATTACAGGCGTGAGATGCCATACCCAGCCTATCTTTCACAAATGCAGATGTACAGAAAGGACATCTCTTGATTTGTTGAGGAAGTTTGCATGTTTTTACATACACACACAACACTTAACACAAAGTCAATGGGATAATGCATTTTTATAGAGCCAAATTTCTTTTCTTTTTTGAGACAAAGTCTCGCACTATTGCTATGATGGAGTACAGTGGCATGATCTCAGCTCACTGCAATCTCCACCTCCTGGGTTCAAGCGATTCTTCTACCTCAGCCTCCCAAGTAGCTGTGACTACAGGCATGTGCCACCATGCCCAGCTCATTTTTGTATTTTTAGTAGAGACAGGGTTTCACCATGTTGGCCAGGATGGTCTTCATCTCCTGAACTTGTGATCCTCCCACCTCGGCCTCCCAAAGTGATGAGATTACAGGCATGCACTACTGTGCCCAGCCCATAGAGTCAAATTTCTGATGTCCAATCTGACATTCCAAGGCAGCAGATGAAAAGTTTGCCCCAGCTTTCAGAGAGAGTGGAGAGAGGAGACAGGAGAGAGGAGGGAGACAGGAGAGAGGAGAGAGACACAGAAGACCAATTCATCTTTTGTATTTGTTCTCTCTGGGCTCTTGATTGAATGCTGCCCTCCAACACTGAGGGCAGATATTCCCCATCTAGTCTGCCCATACTCACACGAAAATCTCTGGAAACACCCTCATAGACACACCTAAAATGATGCCTTACTAAGTATTTGTCAATCCAGTCAAAGTGACACCTAAAATTAAATCCACAAGTCACCCTTTGTCAACTTGGCACCCACACATATATCCTTAAACCACACTTAATTTCCAAATAAACACAATAATAAGGTAATAGTTCCACCTAACACCATGCAATTATCCTGTGATTGTGATTTTCAGGGTTTTAGATATTAAGGACTTAGACTTGAGAGGTTTTGATCATTAGGAATTTTGATCTTTTGGGATTTCAACATTTGGCATATAGAATTTGGGATCATCTTTTGGGATTATGATCCAAACCCACATTTGAGATTCATCTCTATGGATGGCTGGATAGCCCATTTATTTTTATCACTGTATAGTATTCCATTGTATAGATATACCATAGTTTGCTTATGCATTCTTCTATTGAAGGACATCTTGCTGATTATGAACAAAGTTGCTAAAATATTACATGCCATTTTCCTTGGATTTAAGTTTTCAGATCAATCAGGTAGATACGTAGGAGCACAATTGCTGGATCATATAGCTACTCTGTTTCCTTTGTAGGAAACTGTCATACTGTATTTCAAAGTGGCTGCATCATTTTGCACTCCCACCAGCAATAAATGAGAGTTCCTATTGTTCTGTATTCTTGGCAGTGATTGGTATTGTCAGGGTTTTGGATTTTAGCCCTTCTAATAAGTGTGTAGTGGTACCCAGTTGTAGCTCTAATTTGTATTTCTTTAATGGGAAAATCACCACACAAATCCAATTGGAGGATTTTTTTTTTTTTTTCCAAAACATCTAACCAGTACTCCTCAAAACCATCACGGTCATCAAAAACAAGGAGATCCTGAAAAACTGCCATAGCTAAGAGGAGCCTAAGTAGACCTGATGACTAAATGAAATATCATGTCCTGAGTGATAACCTGGAACAGAAAAAAACCAACAAAATCTGATAACGTATGGACTGTGATGCTAATAATAATGTATCAGAATTTGTTCATTATAATAAATGTGTCAAAACATGTAAGGTGTTAACAATAGGGGAAACCCATGTGGATCATATAGAATTGCACTCTTTTTGCAACTTTTCAATAAATCTAAAAGTATTTTCAAATGAAATGCTTACTTTACATATCGTCCTCCTAAAAAATAACTCTCAAAAATAAAAAAAATCTCTGGGCAGGGAGGTGGCAGACGCATGAACAGGAAGTCTGTTGTAAAGTCATGACACTTACCTGTATGTATGTGTGTATGGTAGTGTTTTGGGTTTGGTTTTGTTTTGTTTTTTAGAAACAGGGACTTACTCTGTCACCCAGGCTGGAGTTCAGTGCAGTGGCATCATTATTGCTCTCAGTAACTTTGAAATTGTTGGGCTTAAGCAATCCCCCTGGCCTCAGCCTCCCAAAGTGCTGGGATTATGGGCATGAGCCAGTGTGCCTGGCTAGTGGTGGTTTTTAATGGGCATCAAATCAAAATTTATAAAAGAAATTACTTTTGCCACTCAGTGGCAAGTGTCATTATGTCATTACACCTCCATTAGCCAAGAGCTAATATTCACGTAGTACTTAATATTGTCTAGAGCTATTCTAAAAACTTCACTCATATCCTTAACCATTATGCTATACTATGCTGTATCGACTATTGAAAATGACTACATTGACTGAGAAAATCTTATTTTGAAACTGTATGTTGACTTTTACCCAAAAAAAAAGGATCAACTCCTGTAGGTATAAGCACAGATGTGTTTCTATATTATAAAGAAAAATCTTTGTGTTTTTATAGCCATACCTAAAAACATCTATAATCCTCATGGGAAAAAAATTCAAATGCTTTGTTATTAATTTTGTAGCCAACTTTCAATATCCTCTCAATATAATATTCAAGTTCATGTATTTTATGTTTTATTCAAGAAAGTAATATGCCAAACTCTTCAGTAACTTCTGCTTATATTTATTAATGGTATAAACTCTCTGTAGCTATCACTAGCTTTTGAAATAATTTAGGTAGCCTTAATTATACATACAATATATATACTTAAATATCCGTAGGATTCTGTTTCAATAGAAACATTTCACCTTAAATATTTTGAAAACAAAAGATTTAGAATTGTAAACCTTCAGGGCAGACATCTGTCAGTTCAGTGTCTGCCATTTCTAATAAACCCACCCATGCAACTCCAATTCCTTAATCAAATAGCAAGCTCAGCTGTGTGAGTTGACATCCAAGCAGACTTTTTCAAATTACTGTCTCATATTAAAAGAAAAGCCTTATTACCCATTCATCCAACACTTATGCAACCCTTGATGTAAGCCAAATATGTTCTCCTTTGACAGCTGACAAAGAAGCTCAAAAGATACTTTTAAATGGCCAAATGAGCCTTGGCACTATGGCGCTACTGATAGGGCATGTAACTCATTCTGCCTTTACTGTAAAAATGTTGTGTTGGAAAAGGATGTGATGATACTTTGCAACCCAGTGCCAACACATCTTTTCCAAATCTTTTTTTCGGTACTCTTTGCTTGACCAAGTAGACGAAAACAATTTCTTTTTTGCATCACACGGAAGCAAGAACAAGCTTTCATATGTTTGTCTCATGATAACATTTCATCTTAATACAAATTGGTCACAACAGTCACTGCAGAAAAAAGCTCTCTGTTTGCTGCCACCACCAGGATGCCATCATTACTGACAAGATTGAGAAACCTGTCGATGACAATTCAGGACTGAGTCCAATTGTTGTATCCATGTGAAATGTAAGTGGAATTTTTTTTAGGGCCCTATTTGTGGATCTCTTTAATTCTTATTCATGTCTGCTGGTCTTTGACTTACATGGAAATTCAATGCAATAAAGGCTTCAGCTCAACTGAATGCAATTTCAGAAATTATCAAAAGATAAGATTTATAAATTTTTAAAACTCTCCTTGATTACCCCAGGTGAGAGAAATACACTTTGAGGACTTTGCATCTGTGCTGTTTCAAGGCACTGTCCTGCTCCATCATGGAGGACAGCCATTCTATTTCAAGTTAACAAGGCTTAATTCTATTTCCATGGGCAATTGGCAAGAAAAAATTAGCCATTTCATTGAGAGCTTTCTGTAACAAAACTCTTTATGATTGGAACCACCCCACAAATTGTAGGTCCTTTCTACGGACATGTAAATATATTTTTCAGTATAAATTTTGAAGGTTATTTGTTTAACATTACATCACAACTTCTGGCTAAACTCTTTATACTTACAGACTTCCTGTCGTAAATTATTTTTCTCCTCCAATGCACTTTAATGAAATTACTTAATTCTGTATGCAAAGTATTTAACCAAGGCGAAAGGCAAATATCCTTGCAAATCTTTTATATGTTGGAAACTCAAAATTCCAAGAAATCAATGTGACTGCAGAGTGTGGTTGGTCATGCCTTGTAGTCAAACTATCAAGTCAAACATACTAGAATATTCCAGTCCAGCTGATGCTCAAGCCAAGACTGTCTCCCCCCGACCTCTTGCTTTGGAAAAGCTTAAGAAAGAGTAAACGATTTCAAAATAAATTAGAAAACCTGGCAGCAATATGGATAGCATCAAAATGAGTCCAACTCCTGTAAGTTAAGACCAGCAAATGAAACCATGTCAACCATATGTTAATAGTCTGCTATTCTCTGCACCTGAGAAAATTTTCCATATCAGCCCCTGTTCTTTAAGTAAGTATAAAGCCAAGGCAAATACATACTTTACATACTTTGCCTGATGAAATTCAGAAATGACAATTTTGCTTCAAGGTCTCTTAACTAGGTATGCACAATGTGTTCTGAAGCAATGAGAATATTCATCTAAATTTACTACAAGGGAGTATATGAGCTTATATTCGCCTCACAAAATGAAGTTTTGACTTTCCAGATGAATAAATTAGACTGCAGATCACGATGTTCATCCATATGGAAATAACGTAACTATAATACAAGCTTCCAATGGAAAAAATAGTGTTTTCCAAGGATAATAGATTATTATGGAATGTTTACAATTAAATAAACAGAAGCATAGGCAATAATTGTACATCAAAACCAGGATTTCACATTTTTAGTTGATATAAATGTCATAAGGCTATTTAAATCTGCTAAAACAATAGTCAGGGACTTGGAGAGTACATTAAAAACAAGGGGGCTAGAGATAAATAGGCTTAGAAGACATTTTGCGGAACTCAAAAGTCTTAGTTTCCTAAAATGTATACTCCAAAGTAAACAGAAAATGTAAAAAAGAGAGCATGCCTTCCTGCTGAAATTACAGAGGGGGATTAACCAGAGTTGAAAGCTGCTAGGATACTCACATCACTATCACTGCAAGAACGAGGAGAATTCATTCCATGCAGCGTGGACTACAATTATGTGGCTAATTCAAGAAGAAATTGTTATATTTGATTACTCAACTCAGAAATTAGGAATTTATCAAAAGTCATTACCTGGCAGGCATAAAATTAATAATCTCTTGAGACCCTCCTGTAGTAACACCATTAATAACCAATGCTTTGTTATTTTCTTCATCATTTGCTTCAGTATCCGGAGACAGATTTCTTTTAAACCTTAGCATTTGTACTTTTTGTCTCTTGTACTCATTAAACATTCCCTCAAATGTCAACACACTATTTATATATTTAACTTTATGTGAGAGTGTGGATATAGCTGTAAGACATATGTGCACACTTCTAAAGATCATCTTTCCCATCTATTTCTCACTATCAAAGGGAAGTCTGGCTTGGGTGCTGGCCCAGAAGATTCGTGCCTGGAGAATGTCAGAACCAGGGCTGATTGGTGATTTGGCTGGTGTGGCCAGGACTTTTAGAGATTCGACAGAACTAGTAGGGTTAAGGAAGGAATTCAGGTGAATGTTAAAAACCCAGTAAGATGTGGTCCCTACCAAAGGTGATCTAAGCCAAGGGGATCTGGTTAGGGACAGTGGTGGGTAAGGCACAGTATCTGGGACATCAAGAGCTGGGAAATGAAGCTTGTGACAATGAGGAGGAGCGCTAGGAAGGATTCCAGTCCCAGAAGAAGTGAAGGAGGTAAGGAAGGTAGGAAGGAAGCCACTCTGGCAAGGGGGAGCTCAACAGGTACTTTTCATTGCCTAACTGGAAGCCAGCATGATTCCAGAACTGGAGAATAAGAGGTATGTGGGGAGCTTAAAGATTTTTGGATATTTGGGTGTAAGGAATGACAGTCAATATGCTCATACCTCTTTTTTGAGAAATAAATTACAATTAGAGTGTATGGATGTAGCAAGGGATTCTTAATTCTCAAATAATCTGTGGCCATAACTTTATAATCTACTTGGAGAATTCATTGAAAATGAATGGTTTGTCATTTGATGGTTTATCATTTAAATGAAATTAACAAGTTAAAAAGGAAGTTTTCACTATCTTTATCACCCTAATTTTAGAAGAGGTTTGTAATTACAGATACAATGCAGTTTGTTTTAGCTAGTGTTGTTGACTTTAAACACCAGACTGTGATTCATTTGATTTAATAAAGTTCAGGGGAAAAAAATCTAAGTTTTCATTACCAATTTCCTTCAGTCTATAAAAGGAAAGCCACCATCTCATTACAAACTTTGTATTTATGGGAAAGGACTTGGCTTGTGGCTAGTTATCACCGGCATTAGACAGCACCATTTATATTGTCTTGAAGAAAAAATTCAGGACATTACCTCTAAAATTCAATTCACTGCAGTAATTGTTGCATTTGCAAATTTACCAGGCAGTTTCATGTAAAATATATCAATAAGCTTTGTAGGGTCTGGCAGTAAACAAAACATATATTGAGATGTCATGGAGGTTAATAAGAAAATTTTCAGCTTGCACAGGAAACAAAACAGATGATAAGATGGTATTATTTGGGCAGATAACCCAGTAAAGCCATAAGTGGGTCAGAACAACCTTTCACATGTGTTTTAGAAAATGATCATGAAAGCAGAGAGAGCATATTTTTAGAATAGTAAAGTGATTACATGTGTGTGTCATTTAACTAGTCACAGTTGATTATTATGTACAAAGATACCATCCATCTGTGCTTCCTATGGGCAAGAAAAGAAATTAAACATCTTTCAGCTGAAAAGAAATCCCTTTAATTTAAGAAAGGTAATTCTGTTTCAAATGGAAGTAACTTTTAAATAATTTTTCTCTTCTACTGCCATTTGCAGGGGTAGGTGGTGGCTTTGAAAGGATTCAGAGATGATCAAGGCAAAAGAAACCAAAGTAGTAGGATAGAAGTGACTGCTTTCTCCTGTTCACAATAGCAAAGACTTGGAACCAACCCAAACTTCCATCAGAGATAGACTGGATATAAAGAAAATGTGGCACATATACACTATGGACTACTATGCACCCATAAAAAAGGATGAGTTCATGTCCTTTGCAGGGACATGGATGAAGCTGGAAACCATCATTCTCAGCAAACTAACACAGGAACAGAAAACCAAGCACCACATGTTCTCTCTCATAAATGGGAGTTGAACAGTGAGAACACATGGACACAGGGAGGGGAACATTACACACCAGGGCCTGTCAGGGGGTAGAGGGGATAGGGGAGGGATAGATTAGGAGAAATACCTAAAGTAGATGACAGGGTGATGGATGCAGCAAACCACCATGGCATGTGTATACCTATGTAACAAACCTGCACATTCCGCACATGTACTTTCTCATCCATGCCATTGGGTCCGTGTAATTTCCCCCTCCTGAACCTGCCATTTCCAGCACGGACCACTCCCTGCCCTGAGGACTCCAGTGGCAGCACAGATATGGCCCACCAGACTCAAAGGAGAATTTTATTTTAAATTCCTCCTCTTAATCCACTAAGATGCTGTCAGTAGCATTGATTTTGTACCTCAATAGAGAAAAGTTGGCAAATCTTAATTCCTAATTTTTCCTAGGAAGAAATGAAGAAAAAGATCTCAGTGAAAACAAATTTCTTGTAATTAAATGTCATTACAAGCTAACTAGAAAGTGAAGTAGAGAAATATTATAAAAATGTATTTTCCGGCTGGGCGTAGTGGCTCACACCTGTAATCCCAGCACTTTGGGAGGCCGAGACAGGAGGTGGAGGGGGGCTCACTTGAGGTCAGGAGTTTGAGACCAGCCTGGTCAACACAGTGAAACCCTGTCTCTACTGAAAATACAACAACAAAAACATTTGCCAGGGTGGCGGTGGGCATCTAATCCCAGCTACTTGGGAGGCTAAGGCAAGAAAATCACTTGAACCTGGGAGGCGGAGGTTGTAGTGAGCTGAGATTGCACCACTGCGTTCCAGCCTGGGTCACAGAGTAAGACTCCCTGTCCGCATCCCCCTACCCTCACCCCCAAATGTATTTTCAACACTGAAAATTTCACAAAGGAGTAGATTTTAGATCAGGTCTGACGTATTTTGAGGTTTAATGCTGGCAGTACCTTGTTGATGTTCTTATATATTATTGTTGTTGATATTTTTAATAGCAACAGTGGTTGTAACAGCCAAATCCTAAGAAGTTTTCAAATTTGAGCTCTCACATACAGTGTAAGACTTAACTGTCATCAAGTAATGTTTGGGTCACACAAAACATTGCAATTTCTGTTATGCTTATTGGTTTAAACAAAGAAAACAAAAAATTAATATGAAGATTTGTATTATTTGTAAAAGGAAATCTAAAAGATACTTTAAAATGAAAAGTCCCCAGTCATCACAAGAATTAAACGCTCTTTTAATCTTGTTAATTTGTTTCAGTATATGATTAACTTCCATATTTTAGACTTCAATTACAGACACAAAAATCATCTCCCTAAATAATCAGCTAGAAGAAAACAGTTCCAGCAGACCCTGGATTAAAGGAATGCAGAAACACAATGGGAGCATATTACTAGAAAATGATTATTTATTTAATGCTAGCTCAGAATTCATCAGTAAGGGACCATTTTCTGGATCAAGATTTTAATTTTTGAATAAAAAGCTTCATGGCATAATACCTTTTAGACTCTCTTCTTTAAGCTCCAGGAAGTCAGGGCACATGATTTTTAAACAAAGCTTTTGCTCTCTGCCATTAATCCTTCCTGAGTAAGCAAATAAGTAATCCTTTTAATCGCCAGTGCTGATACTACCCTATTGGTGAATCATCAGATAGTCCCCTGCCGACTGCAGGAGAATCATTTCCACAGCCGGGGAGAAGTGCAGGATAAACATCTCCATATAGGATGTCATGGCTGAATTAAAAAGCACTGCAGTAGGAGCAGAGATGGATTATTATTTTATTGCATTATAATCCATGGCATCATTAACTTGGATGGCATGTCATATAGTCATATCTTTCTGTCAAGCTGCCGTTGTGTGCAGATAACTGGCACCCATTTATATGGGATAGATGAGGGTGAAGAAAGAATGTATCTGAATGCAACTTTTAAGCATGAAATACTGTGCCTGACATGAAGTGTTGGAGCTTTGTCGTATTCTCTAAGTGGAACCATTTAAATTAATCTTTTTCAACCTTTAGGCCCAGTACTGAACATATTTATTTTCTTTGACCTCCTGCAATGTATGACTTCTGGCCATTTATTCTTTTTAGTTTTTTTTTTTTCTTTCTGATCTCAAAGAGCTCAGAAAGGTTTTATGAAATAGAATGGTTAAACTGGAATGTGTTGCACCATCAGCTTTTGGAACAACTTTTTAAAAGAACATACATATACTTTGGCAATAAAATTAAAACTCACTTCCACTAAATATTGTCTACCACTGCATATTGTCCCTTTACCCATCATGACAGATTCTTAGAAATGACAAAACCTTCTTTTAGTTCCTTTTTGATATCCTGGGAGGCTGAGGACCACCATCACCACCACTACCATCAATTTTACCACCATCAATTTTATAACTAATATTTATAGAGCACATGTTAAATGTTGGCACTATTTCCAAGCTGTGTTTGTGCATGTGCACACACACAAATCATACACATTATATATGTAAATTATACTATAGTAGTTATATTAATATTTTAAATATATCCATCCATTTAATCCTAACATAAATTCCGTGATGGTGCTTCCATTATTATCCCTATTTACAGGTGAAAAACTGAGGCTCAGAGCAACTAGGCTCTTTTCCAAGGTCACACCACTAGAAAGTGGCAGAACTGGACTGGAAATCTGTCAGCATTTGGCAGAATAAGGAAAGCTCTGTGAGTTTACTTCTCAGTAAAATGAACGTCATTCATCTAAATAGATCACCAGGAGTTTTCAAATGGGTTTCAATTGTCATGATGTACCTAGATTTAAGTAAAACAGGGAACTTTGCTCTTAAGGTCTTAAAGGCAACATTAAATGTAAGGCACATCCCCAGCCTGGGAAACGTATAGTGAGACCCTATCTCTCCAATTTATTTTTTTAAATTAGCTAGGAGTGGTGGCATGTCCCTGTTCAGCTACTCAGGAGGCTGAGGTGGGAGGATCACTTGAGTCTGGGAGGTCGAGACTGCAGTGAGTTGTGATCAAGCCACTGCGCTCCAGTTTGGATGACAAAATGAGACCCTGTCTCAAAAAAACTGAACCCCAAACCAAACCAACCATCAAAACAAAAATTTAAGGCACATAGCAAAATTATTTTTCCTTGCCTAAAATTAGGACAATTAAAAAACCAGAAAACTATGAAAACACTGAGTTTGTATATTATGTGCTTTGCTCTTTGCTGCCCACCAACAGTTACATTGAAGTTTTTTTCTTTTCTTGAACTTAAACAATGTGAATTATTTCATTACATGTAACAAAGGCAAAACATATTTTATGAAGAACAATGAGGTATCTAACGGGTATTTAAATAAATCAAAGAATTAGTGTGTCAGGCTCAGCAGGGTCTCAAGTCTCATTAAAATAGGTCATCAAGTTGTAAAAAGTTCCAAAAAACATTGTTGCTTTTTCATAAGTAGCTTTCACTTTTTAAAAGACATTTATTATTATATGAAAAAGTTATTTTTAAATTTTAGTAGCAAATATGTCACTCTAGGAAAACATTAATTAAATCTGTCTGAACATAAGATTTCCCATTTCATTAATTTATAGAATTCAATAATTTCTCAAAAATTACTGAGTCAGAATGCTTTGGTTTTGAAACATTGATCCATATATCACTCATACAATATTTCTTTAAGGAGT
This sequence comes from Plecturocebus donacophilus, assembly GCA_004027715.1. Classification (NCBI taxonomy): domain Eukaryota; kingdom Metazoa; phylum Chordata; class Mammalia; order Primates; family Pitheciidae; genus Plecturocebus; species Plecturocebus donacophilus. The sequence goes on along the minus strand of PVKP010005960.1, from coordinate 33,432 downwards.
TTAAACTTTGAAATATAATTCAAGAATTAAGTTTATAAGTCAGGGCCAGGTGGCTCATGCCTGTAATCCCAACAGTTTGGGAGGCCAAGATGGGCGGAACACCTGAGGTCAGCAGGTGAAACCCTGGCCAACATTGTGAAACCCTGTCTCTACTAAAAATACAAAAATTAGCTGGGTGGTGGCGCATGTCTGTAGTTCCAGCTACTCGGAGGCTGAGGCAGGAGAATTACTTGAACCCAGGAGGCAGGGGTTGCAGTGAGCTGAGATTGCACCCCTGTGGTCCAGCCTGGGAGACAGGTGACAGAGACTCCATCTCAAAAAAAAAAAAAAAAAGGATTAAGTTATAAATTGATGGAAATTCTGAGAGAATCTTTACATGAAGATACTGTGATCTGACAAAAATACAACTGAATGAGACAAAACATGCAGAGAGGCCTGGCTGGATGTCCAGCTCAGTCGCCAGAATAGCAGGAGCTCAAAAGCTTAGTTAATTTGACCTGAATCAGGCTTAAAGTATGTGTTTATGTTTTCTATTACTCTTTTATTCTATGAAAAGGAAACATTATAAGAAGAGATGTAACAACAATAACAACTAATATCTATCAAAATTTACAATTTACTCACTCTAGGACTATAGGTCTCCTATGGAAAAAGGAAGTGCTGAGAGCTTTATATTTCTTTTGCTACTAACAGGGGAGTACCTCACAGTGTCAAAAATGATTTCCTCAAGGCCACACAGCTGGCAAATGCCACACCTTGAGCCCACATCTGTCTTCCTTTCAGTGTACATATAGAGCTCTCTCTCCAGGAATAACAGAGATAATGTAATTGTCCTGTACTGAAAATATCTGAAACCTCCCTTCAGCAATTATTTATGGGATTACAGCATCTATGCACGCAATCCCAGCTGCTAGAGAGGCTGAGGCAGGAGAATCGCTTGAACCCAGGAGGCAGAGGTTGCAGTGAGCCAAGATCGTGCCATTGCACTCCAGCCCAGGTGACAGAGTAAGACTCTATCTCAAAAAAAAAAAAAAAAAAAAAGAAGAAGAAGACTTCAGGCATGGAGAAGAACGTGGGGCTGCTCAAGGCATTGTTCTGCCTTTAAGGAGCTTAAATTTCAATAGAATCTCTAATGCTAAGAACATTTTTAAAGTTCTGTGGTCATACTAATACAATTATTTATTATTTACAGGTGATCAATTTTTAACTCATAAAATGCATTTCATATGATACTAGCAGCATTTCACTCTCTCTTACTCAGGACAAAATGCCTAGCAAACTAGCAGCAGTTTCAAGGAAAAATAACTGCATCTGAGGAGGGCCTCAACAAAAATGGATTCTATAAAATTAAAAGTAGCCACAGCAAAATAATGTGTATGTGTGTGTGTGTGTGTGTATAATATCAACACTAACTGATAAGTAGTTTGCTCAATATCTTGGCTCTTGGAAAGTGTCCAACATGGCAAAAACACTTTCAATTCAAATAGACATGTTTTGGTCACATGATGATGTAGGATTTATTTGAAAAAACTTTCCCTGAAAAGAATCCAAGGGGGCTTCCTATTTTTAGTTGCTGCATATATAGAATCTTGATTTTATTGCTTCCTCAGGGATAGATACCATATCTTCCACTTATTCTTTAATCATTCATTCAACTTAAAAAAAAAAATTGAATCAGTACTCTTTCAGGCAAAGGAGACAAGCCAGAAAACATATGAAATAAGTTCCTGCCCTCACACTATGGTGCAGGAGATGAAACTTAAATATTTATGTGTCAATTACTCTGAAGAATAGAGCAGGTAAGGGAATGGAGAGGGAGGAAACGGGCTGCTTAGTTTGGAGAGGTCCTCTCTGTGCAGGTAACATTTGAACCAAGACCCAATCAAAGCTCTGAGTTTATTTTGCAAGTAGAACCAACAGAATTTGCTGTTGTATGTAGAGAGAAAGGAAAAGAGAAAAGGAAAGGATGAATCCAAGCTTTGGAGCTTGAGAACTAGGTAGAATGGAGATGCCATTGACAGACATGGGCAGTCTGTGGGAGAACCAGGTTCATAGCTGGCGAGGGATGGGGGGCTTGGAATTTGCCTTCAGTTTTGGACATTTTAAGGTTGAGATGTCTATTGAACAACCAAGTAGAAACACCCACCAGGCAACAGCAATGATGAGGCTAGAGTTTGGCAGGAGGTTGGGGCTAGCAATGTACATCAGTATGTTCATGGTATTTAAAGCCAGAGGGCTAGAGGAGATCACCAAAGGGGTAGAAATAGACGGGAAAGGGAAGAGAGGGAGACTAAGTCCTCAGATGCTTCAGTGATGACAAGTTTGGAAGACAAGGTAGAACAGTGAGGACCCCATACCCTCTAGCTGGTTAGGATGTGCAGACATTGGAACTCTAGTGCACTGTTGGTGAGAATGTAAAATTGTGAAAAGGCAACTGTGGAAAACAGTTTGGTAATTCCTTTAAAAAAGTTAAAAATGTCATTACCATAAGACTGAGCAATTCTACTCCATTTATACATCCATGTCCATACCAGCATTATTAACAGTAGCCAAAAGGTGGAAACAACCAAATGTCCATCAAGAGATAAATGGATAGATAAGATGGGCTACATACATACAATGGAATATTACTCGACCATAAAAAATGAAGTTCTGGTACATGCTACAACATGGTGAATCTTCAATACATGATACTAAGTGAAATAACCCAGAATTAAACACACAAATATTATATTATTTCATGTATATGAAGTATCTAGGATAGGCAAATTTCATAAAGACAGAAAGTAGAAAAGAGGTTACCAACGGCTAGAAGAAAGAGGAATGGGAAATTATTGCTTAAAGGTTACAGTTTCTATTTTGGGTGATTAAAAAGTTTTGAAAGTAGACAGTGGGGACTGTTATACAACATTGTGAATGTACTTAATGCCAGGGAATGGCACACATAAAAGCTTAAAATGGTAAACTTCATGTTATGTATATTTTACAACTTTTTTTAATTTTTGTGTTTTTTTAATTGCATTTTAGGTTTTGGGGTACATGTGAAGAACATGCAAGATTGATGCATAGGTACACATGTGGCAGTGTGATTTGCTGCCTTCCTCCCCATCACCTACACAACTTTTTAAAAAAAGAGATAGAGCTACAAGAAGAAACTGAGAAGGAGTGGCAAATGAGATAGAAAGAAAACCAGGAGAGAGTGGAGGCCAAGCAAATACAGTGTTTTGTGGAAGGAAATAATCAGAAGGGTTAGGGGCTTCGGAGAGGTCAAGCAAGATGACTGAGAAATGACAGTGGACTGGGCAAAGTGATCAGGCCCCTTATATTATTAACATAATTAAAATAATCCTTGCCCTTGAAAGATTCATTCAGTTTCCATTAACCAACGTCATTGGCACACATCTTGGTATTACTGGGGCATGAGTGAGTTATAACTAATTGCTGCAGAGTAACAAAGTGCAAGAGAAAAAAATGAGAGAGAAAAAAAATGTCAAATACTTAGTACAGACAGCATTTTTACTAGGCCTAACATGCATGCTTTTATACTCTGACCTCATAAGTATGAAATTAATCTATTTTAAAAGAAAACGGGGACAAGGTGCTGACTGAAACTAATCAGTCAAGCTGGGAGGTGATTAATAGAAGGGATTCTTGTATGTGCTGCAGGCATATCTACAATGCAGGCTGAGAAGTGGTCGTTGTATAGTTCATTACATATCTGTGTGATGTTATTTATTGTTTACTTAAGCAATAGCAATTGAAGCAAAGGCCAATTCCTGGGAACTAATGACCCGCTGGGAGAGACTATTACCTTTGGACATTAACCCCAGTCAGTTCACAGCTTTTCCAGGAAAATCCCTCTGAAAAACTATTTGTTCTCCATCCCTTGTCACCACATTTAAAAACAATGTTTTAAGTATTCCTGTGCTGTAAGGTAATGGAACTACACTAACCGTCCTACACTTTGGAAACCAACAGTTTCCTCAAGATGGTAGGGGAGAAAAATCTACAAAGACCGCCTCTTGATGGCCTTTCTCAGTTTATCCTACTGTGGACAGTAACTTACAGAATAAAAAAGGAAAAGAGAGATGTGAAAAGAAAAACGCACTTCCATGTTTCAATGGGCCTATTTTGAAACACACATTTTCATTTAAGTATTTTCAGGGCTTGCAGACTCCCAAACACAGTATTTTTTCTTGGTGAGAGTACAAAGGGAAAAAATATAGAAGTTGTTAACAAGAAGAATTAATGGAACTAAAATACTGGACCAACTATGAGGTGTAACCTGTTAGCAGCTAGAAAATGGACTCAAAGGCTCAAATAATTCTTAGGGTTATGTTTGTGAAACTTAAATTCTACCTTCCTTTTACATTTTCCAAAGCAACTAATAACCAATATTTCCTGAGCAAGGTATAATTACCAGGGTAAGGATTCATAGCATGTTAAAACTGGAGAGAAGCTCCATGATCCACAAGGCTAAGACAATATCACTTCCCTAAGGACAGAGAACTCATGTCTTCTCAATGTCTAGTCTATTGCTACTTTGACTTCAGCTTTGCTGCTACTACTATGGTTTCCAGCACCTATTCTGGACATTATTATATTCTGTTTATACACAGTACTGATCTAAATGTCTTCTAAATATTAACTAATAGAGTCCTCCTCCTAATAACTCTATAAAATATCATTATTGCCATCCCTTTCTGAGGCAGAGAGAGGTTAGGTAACTTGACTAAGATCACACAGCTGGGAAACTGGAGAAGGGATTTATATTCAGTCTGGCTCCAGGGAAGGTAAACTGGTCAGTACACTCAGCTGCCTCTCTTCCCCAAAGTCCTAGACACTCAAACCAGTGATCCTTCTACCACAATCCTCTGTCTCTTTCTTCTTCCATTTCCCACCTGACTCCTGATGCTCCTTGGACATCTGATTACCCATACATAAAAAGGGTAAAAGAGAATAGAAGCATTTCCAAACCATTTCAACATGTTGAAACAACTTCCACTGAATTAATTAATATACATTTATTCGATATGCACGTTGGATAGAGGTAAGATAAGACAAGGAGAGAAAGTGATCAGAGAAAATGAATACTGATGGTGTGAGTACTAACTCCAGTGATGCCATTAATAGTTAACATTACTTTATTAAAAGCTTACCTTAATAAACTTAGCCTGGTGCTATATAAACACTTTATACTCATGTAGATTATTGCAGGTAATTTTCATGACAACCTTTTTGGGTAGATGCTATTTGTATTCTCATTTAACAGATGAGAAAATTGAGGCTTACGAGGTTAATTAACCTGCCCAGTTCCTGCAGCTAGAAAATGGCAGAGTCAGGATTTGAACCCACATCATTTGACTCCAGTCTGTGATCTATACACCTGGCCTCCAGGGACCCAGTCAAGGTTCAGGCCTGCCCAGTGAGCCTGGGAGACTGAGAAGGACTGACTGACACACATAAGCCTGATATAATCAAATGTCCTTCCCGAGATCCCATCCCCTCCCATTTTATTTCTGAGATACGCCAGGACTATTTGGGCCAGGAGGTCACTCTCCTGGCTTTGTTTAGGGACTTCATTTCAAGGCTTTAAGTAAATGAAAGGAATCATTTATGTTGGTTGTTTCTATGTCTTTGCCTGTTATTTTTAATCGTGTGTACGTGAAGGGGAGGTGGCAGGAGTAGTTGGTCCAAATCAAACTGTAAAATTGCAAGAAACAGCATTAAAAATTTACAGTCAGCCCTCCATGTCCATGGGTTCCACATCCACAGATTCAACCAACTGTGGGTTGAAAATATTATTTCGAAATCTATAAAAACTAACAACACAACAATACAAATAATACAAGTTAAAAAACAGTTCTCCATATCCATGGGTTCCACATCCACAGCTTCAACCAACTGTAGACTGAAAACATTATTTTAAAATACATAAAAAATAACAATACAACAATAAAAATAATACAAGTAAAAAAGAACATTACAGTACAAAACTACTTACATAGCATTTATATTGTATTGGATATTATTAGTAATCTAGAGATGATTTTAAATATATAGGAGGATATGCATGGGTTATATGAATATCCCATGCCATTTTATATAAGGACCCTGAGAATTTGTAAATTTTGGTACACAAGGGGGCACTTGGAACCAATCCCCTGTGGATATGATGGGACAATATTACATAATTGCACTTCATACATATTTTCTTATTCAGTACCCCCGCAATGAACCAAATGTTTATCTCCTCCCTCAAAAATTTATATGTTGAAATCCTAACCCCACCAGGTCACGGTACAAGGAGGTGGGGCATTTGGGAGGTGAGTTATAAGAGTGGAGCCCCCACGAATGGGTTAGTGCACAAGGAGGTGGGACATTTGGGAGGTAAATTATAAGAGTGGAGCCCCCAGGAATGGGTTAGTGCATTTATAAGAGAGACACTTGGGTGGGCTCAGTGGCTCACACTTACAATCTCAGCACTCTGGGAGGCCAAGGTGGGAAGATGAAATTCATATGTTGAAATCCTAACCCCACCAGGTCATGGTACAAGGAGGTGGGACATTTAGAAGGTAATTAAATTATAAGAGTGGAGCCCTCATGAATGGGTTAGTGCACTTATAAGACAGACACTCAGCAGGGAGCAGTGGCTCACACTTATAATCTCAGCACTTTGGGAGGCCAAGGTGGGAGGATCCCTTGAGCTCAGGAGTTTGAGATCAGTCAGGGCAACATGGTGAAACCCCATCTCTACAAAAATACAAATATTATCTGGGGATGTTGCTGTGTGCCTGTAGTCCCAGCTACTTGAAAGGCTGAGGTGGGAAGATAACCTGAGCCTGGGAGGTCGAGGCTGCAATGAGTCATGATCATGCCACTGTACTACAGCCTGGGCAACAGAGTGAACCCAGATCTCTTAAAAACAAAAAGACCCCAGAGAGCTTCCTTCCTGCTTTCACTATCTGAGAACACATTGAGAAGACAGCATCTATGAACCAGGAAACCAGATCACTCATATGTCGACATCTGCTACTCCATATGATGCTATTGGGAGGTGGGGCCTTAGACAGCTAATTAGGTCATGAAGATGGAGATTTCCTGAATGGGATTAGTGCTGACATAAAAAGAGCCACTAAAGAGCTTGCTTTCTTTCTCTCTTGGGATACAAAAAGAAGACAGCTCTATGTGCATATCAGGAAGCCGACCCAAACCAGACACCAGATCTGTCAACCCCTTGATCTTGGATTTTCCAGCCCCCAGAACTGTGATAAATAAATATCTCTTGTTAACAACCCATCTATGGTATTTTGTTAGAGCAGCCCAGGCAGACTATGACACTTCCCCACACTACTTGGGCAATCCTCTCTTCTCCTCTTTACAGATGAGAGAACTGGGATTTCAGAGATACACAGTGCCTTGCTCAAGCTACAGCATCTGTATCTGATGGGACTGGTTCTCAAACCTAGTTCTTCTGCCTGGACAGTCAGATACAAGGTATAACACAAACTGGCCTGTTGAGAACTGAGAGCTGAATCATTGTACTGACAAGTTACTGACATTTAATAATGTATACCCCAAGATTTCTACATGCAGCATCAGCAGAGCCAGCAACACAGAAGCTGAAGGGTATTGAAAATTCATAGGAGGGGAGAGCCCCCAGGGTAATGCTGGAAATGGCCAGTGGTTGAGGGTACTGGTGGGTGAATATCCCTGTCCATACCACCTAAGACAACAACCACGTGACTCTACAGACCTCCCTGTGAGAGACATGCTGTGTACCCTCAGAGGATCAAAACAGCATAGCGGGCAATAAATGCTTACTTACTGCCTAGGTCATCTGTTTGCAAGTCAGTTTCTCACTTTGACATTGTTAGTGGCCATTCTTTCGTTTCTCCCCCAAACTCATATGTTGAAGCACTAATCCCCAGGTACCTCAGAATGTGACTATATTTGGAGACATGGCCTTTAATGAGGTGATTAAGTTACAATGACATTCTGATAGTAGCTCTTAATCCAATCTGACTGGTGACCACACAAGAAGAGAAAATTTGGACACACAGAGACACTGGAGACAGGTACACAGAAGAAAGACCCTGTGGGGACCCTGAGAGAAGGTGGCCCTCTGTAAGCCAAGCACTGAAGCTTGGAACAGATCCTTCCCTTGTGTTTCTCAGAAGAAATCAAACCTGCTAACACCTTGATCCTGGACTTCTAGCCTCTAGATCAGTGAAGAAATAGATTTCTCTGATTTGAGCTATACAGTCTGTGGTATTTTGTTATGACAGACTGAGCAAACTAACACAGACATAAAATTTCATAGCCTCAGTTTGATTTTAATGTTTAGCCAGAGCTCGGCCATTTCAATGTGAAATATTTTAAAATGCTTCCACATGTCCCCGTCTAGGATGGAGATTCTTCCCTGCCCTTTCTTGAAGTTCTAAGCATCCTATTTGTTCAGCTGACTTCTAAAAGTTCTACAAGTGCTTCCTGTTTCATTTCTTGTAGACTACTTTTCCCCTCAGGCAGCTTTTTAAATTAAACACCTTCCTAAGTTATCTGGCATATTTCCAAATAACGTATTTGACATTTCGATGCAAATTGCAAGTGAATGTTTAGTAGCAATCCCACATCCTGAAACTCAATTACTATCTTGTGAAGGAGAAGAAAAGGAGAACTACGATGACGGAGGCTCATCACAAAATAAGACTGGAGTTTTGAGTCTGTGTGACAACAGACTATGTAGACTCCCTTTTTCAGAACAAAACTCTCAAGTGTCTAAACCAAATTTTTCTTTCAGTAAATGTTTATGGAGCACTTAGCAGGTGCTGGGCAAGCATACAATATTTTAATGTAGCTGTTATAGCACTGGAGGCATTGGGATTAGGCAAATTTGATTTGATCTTGGAGTTATTTAAGTTAGAAATAAAATATTGCATTTTAAAACTCCAATAATGTTTGCAGCAGACACTCATCCCTTATCTTTCCTTTTTGATGAACACAGAATGAAGAGCAAGATACCAGTGACCCAGAGAGAGGGTGGAGTTGAGGGGTATGGGACCAATTTCTAGAATGCAGTGCAGCTCAAAATCCGCAGTCAGACTGTGTTTTACATGATGGGTATTGCTTGGTGATGAGGAACTTCACATTTTGATTCAAGCCTGTCGAAATAACCACCATGTTATACTGGAGGTAAGACAATGCATGATACTGACTTCCCATTAAGGCCCTTAGAATCTGAAAGAAAATGTCACCCTGTGGATCCACTCATTTGATAGGGATGAATTCAATTTTAATTGAAATAGAAGAAATGGAAGAGACAGAGGAAGAATGTGACATGCTTTATGAGCTATGATGACCAGGGCCTTCATTCCTTTTCACAAGCAGGGTGGAGTACTATTGCTTCTGGAAAGGGAATGAGTATGAGGGAAGGGATAGAGAGTAGGAACCATAACTACAACCCTTTCATGCTCTAGCAGTCAGTAGGGATGTGCCATCCTGGTCATACCCATGGCTTATCCTAAAGCCAGAAAAAGGTAGAAGAGCAATAAGATAACACAGAGCATCTTTGAGTGCTACTGCTGACATGTTCGGAGACATGTTTCTTATGGAGTTGCCACAAATGGTAGGTTGAGACTTGGAACCTATCATTTTTTTCACCCTGTTGGAGGTGAGCAAGCATTATTCAGAGGCCCTGATTTATCCTCAAGGTATTTATCTGATAAAAGGTCATGAAAAAAAGTTAAAAAGATTTCTCTCCCAAAAAAGAGCTTCTATTTATAAATAGATTTAGAATTTTAGAAAGGACATTCTTCCCATTCTACAAGTATATGATGACTTTCAAATGTCTGAGGATTTATAGTCCAGGTTCTTATAATCTCTGTAGAATGAGCTTAATTTCACTAGCAATCACTAATGAATTATTGGCATTATTCCCTTCCCTTGAATTCCTAGAGTTTAAATAACTTCTCCCGGCTCACTAAGTTAAATTGTCTAAGGTCTCGAATTTATGTTTTAAAAGATGTTCATGGGGCCAGGAGTGGTGGCTGACGCCTGTAATCTCAGCACTTTGGGAGACCAAGGTGCATGGATCATGAGGTCAGGAGATTGAGACCATTCTGGCCAACATGGTGAAACCCCAAGTCTACTAAACACACAAAAAATTAGCTGAGCTTGATGGTGCAAACCTGTAGTCCCAGCTACTCAGGAGGCTGAGGCAGGAGAAGCACTTGAACCTGGAAGGCGGAGGCTGCAGTGAGCCGAGATTGCACCACTGCACTCCAGCCTGAGTGACAGAGGGAGACTCCATCTCAAAAAAAAAAAGATATTCATTTATGAAGAAATATTGCAAAATAAACATTCAAATGCCTATGATAATTATTAAGAAAGAAAAAGCAAATCATCTTAAAATCAATATTAAAAGTCTTTTAACTTCTCTTACAATCTACACCATCTCAATCTACTCCACTGGTAAAATAATAAAATGAAAAGCAAAACCTCTCAAAGTACTCAGTAAGTTGGATTTCAAAACAATTATAATGGTAGCCCCATTTCATATCCGATTTAGGATTGACATTGCCAAAAAGAATGGTCCCTAAAATCATTTCAGTTTTATTCTTAACTCAATCGGTCAATGAATGGCAAAAGACTCCAATTTCCTAGTCAGCAGTCTCATTACTTAAAGCATGCTGATAGTCACAAGTTCATGTGGATTTAGGCGGAAATCATCCTTTTGAATAAATAGCTCTATGATTCAGATGCTTAATCTCTTTCCCTACGTGCAAAGTTGATCCTTTTTTACTGCACAGACCTCAATCTAAATCGACACTAGATATTTTTTTTAAAAAATTAAAGTACAGTCAATACTAATGGAAGGCAACAGGGACCAAGATAACCTCAGAAGGCAGCTGATCCAAAATGTGTTTAGCTTTGGCTAAATGGAGATTTAAAATGGATAAGCTGGGAGCTGATCTGATCTTAATCCCCAGCCACATACCTGAGCATTTCTTTTTCAATCTTAAAATCGTCCTTTGGTTCCAACAAAGAAACCAAAGTAAAGCCAGTAAGCAGTTAGCCTATTCCCAAAGCGTGTATCAATTCCACAGCTTATGGGAAGGGCACTAATCAACAGCAGTAGGTGTCAGTTACTCTAACAGCTTCTGTTCCTCAAGTGCTGCCCGATTCAGGCACTGTCTGCGCCGTTTCAAACTCGCAGTGCAATTTGCTCTTCTACAATTCTTTAAGTAGATCAAAGGCAGGAAAAGTATAATTTCCATTTCTTGAGACAGACCAAGAAAACAGGCACGTCTGGCCAAATATGACAAACTCATTCAAACTCCCTAATCTCCTTAGGCAGAAAATACAGGGTTAAGCATGGCAAACAGTGATTTTGCAATCGTAAGTGAAAGCCTATTCATATACCAAACCGTGTAAACATAATCCTTTAGACCTTGGGAACACATTACCGACATAAACCTGAAAATGTTATGAAGACGCTGCCATTTAGCAAAAGAAAAGAAACAAATAATTATAATTTATTAATCTTCCTTTCTCTTCCAAAAGCAAAGCAGCAGAGGAAAGCAACGTTATACCCGATTCCATTATCACTGGGTAAGGAAGTTGTTCCATGTGTGTGTTTGGGAAGCAGTGGGAGTGGAAGAAGCCAAGCACAGAGAAAATACATAATTGAATAAAATGCCTTATAAAAGCTTAAGTTGTATACACAAAAAGAAAGGAAAACAAAAATGAAAAGATGAATTGAAGCATAGGAAATTAATGGTATTTAAATGAAATAATGGAGCTTCATTCTTTAGAAGCAGCTGCTGAGCCCTTGATTCGTTGCAATCTGCTTTTTCAGACTAATATATAATAATGGCTAATATGCACTAGGCACCTACAAAGGTCCAAGCACAGTCTCTTTGCTTCATGTGTCTGAATTCACTTCCTCTTCCCAAGGACTCAGCGAGGCAGGTAATATTACAACACTCACCTTACAAAGCCAGAGGCAGCAGGTGTAGTGGCTCTCACCTATAATCTCAGCACTTTGGGAGGCCAAGACAGGTAGATAACCTGAGATCAGGAGTTCGAGACCAACCTGGGCAACATGGTGAAAACTCATCTCTACTAAAAATAGAAAAATTAGCTGGGCATGGCGGTACACGCCTGTAGCTCCAGCTGCTCAGGGGGCTGAGGCAGGAGAATTGCTTGAACCTGAAAGGCGGAGGTTGCAGTGAGGCGAGGTCTGCCCCTGCACTCCAGCCTGGGCAACAGAGCGAGACTCTGTCTCAAAAAACAAAAAGCCAGTGACACTGTCTGAGTTCAGAGGCATAGTCTATTTAAGAGACTCGCCCAAAATGATAGCTCTGGTAAGTTCAGAAATGAGGATCAGAACAGTCTGGCTTTGAGGCCTCTCACTTCCAACCATGATCTCTTCTCAGCTGATATATTTGGGACAAAATGAAGCATTTCTGTTATATGTTTGATGTGGGATTTCTAAAAAATCACAATTAATCTCTCCACATAATCACAATGCCATAAAAGAAAACAAGAGGAAAACAGTTTTTGGATTTTCCATGGTGCTCAGCATCCAAGTGCAAGGAAACTGTTTCCTTAGAAAGACCATGCGGGTCACCATGTAACTGGCATGTGAACACCTTTTTCTGCCGATGAGTACACACAGACAGGAATGCTGATTGGACCACAGTGGCTAAGAACACAGAACATCAAACATTAGCTCCACCGCTTCCTGGGTGTTAGAGCATGAGCAATTAGTTCAACTCTTAAGTTCCAGTTTCCATTTCAGTAAAATGAAGGTAAGGATACTCGCTTCACAGGACGATTAGGAGAACAACTGAAATAATGTATCAAAATTGTTTACTTTTATGAGGAACCTCCATACTGTTTTTCATAATGGCTGTATTAATTTATTTTCCCATCAACAATATACAAGGGTTCCCTTTCCCCGTATCCTCACTACTATATTTCAAAACTGCTTAACAATTACATTTTAAATGTTCTCACTAAAAAAAATGATAAGTATGTAAGGTGATGGGTTCCTTAGCTTGATTGAATTACTCCACAATTTAAATATGCATGAAAACATCACACTGTGCCCCATCTAGATATACACTATTTGTTGATTAAAAATAAAATAAAATAGACATAAGTATTAAAAATCATTTAGCACAGTGTTGGGCACACAGTAAGAGTTCAATTTATTACCATTTTTATTATCGTCACTATTCTTTGTTTTTTGTTTCTGATTTTGCTTTTTGGTTATTGTTTTGTTTTTTTGAGACAGAGTCTCACTCTGTCACCCAGGCTGGAGTGCAGTGGTGCGATCTCTGCTCACTGCAACCTCTGTTTCCTAGGTTCAAGCAATTCTCCTGCCTCAGCCTTCCAAGTAGCTGGGATTACAGGTGCACACCACATCTGGCTAATTTTTGTATTTTTAGTAGAGTCAGGGTTTCACCACGTTGGCCAGGCTGGTCTTGAACTCCCGATCTCAGGTGATCTGCCTGCTTCGGCCTCCCAAAGTGCTGGGATTACAGGTGTGAGCCACCTTGCTTGGCCTGAGCCACCGCACCCAGCCTCTTCTTTGAACATTTGTCAATGTCAAAGATTGGTACACCTAGCTGTATATACCATCACCAAAAATGGCATATTCTTAACACTTTGCTTCCATACCTGGATGCAATTGAATTGTTAATTTCAAAGTAACTATTAATTCTATCAACGCTATGGGTGCACATAGCTAAAATCAAGTAACGGTGAATGGTTCATAACAAAAAGGCCTGTTCTTGTCCACTATGCCCGTATTCCTTTGCCAGTTCTCAGTGTGTTAGCTGTTTCCTGTGCCACTTACCTCCATGTTTCTAAATAATATACTTTTATTTCTATTTTTGATTATCAGTTTAGTTAAAAAAGCCTTCAACTGTAAATGGCCACCTCGTCTAAGATCATGATCCCTTCTGTCTTAGTTATGACCCCTCGTGCATTAGCACACACCATGACAAAATACAATAAACTGGGTAGATATTTGGTTCTCACTGTCCAAGACCAAGTTGATGGCAGATTGGCAGATTCAGTCCCTGGTGAGGGCTTTCTCCCTGGCTTGCAGATAGTCACCTTCTTGCTGTGTCCTCACATGAAGGAGAGAGAGCTCTCATTCCTTTTTTTTTTTTAATCTTAATAAGGTGAAGACCTTATTAAAGATCCCATCATAAGATCTCCACCCCAACAAACTCAAACTCATCTAACCCTAATTATCTCCCAAAGTCCCCACCTCCAAATACCTTATTGGGGATTAATGGTTTCAACATAAGAGTTTTGGGGAGACACAAACATCTAGTCCATAACAGCTCCCTTGCTCAGCTCCAGTAACTGGTAGATTCAGGGGGTATAAAGGCCCGAACTCTTTGATTTAAGGCAGTACCACTGGGCGGGGGCGCGAGGGGCAAGGGGAGCATTAGAGAGAGATCTTTGTTGTAACCACATCACCATCACAATTCAACTTCAAGTCCTCCCACTGCCTATCCTGCTTCCTTCTTTCTCCACAGGTGCTGACCTTCAAGACAGATACTTCTCAGTAAACTTCCTGCACAGTGTTTCTTACAGGGAACCCAAACTGAGATATTGTTGTAGACTTTCTGTCGTGGTAGTGAATCTAGCACACACGCACACTTGCCTTCTAATTCTCTCAATATAGTTACATAACAACTTTGGTTAAACCATTTATATCACTATAACAATGAAATACTGTTCACTGCTGAACTAAATAGCATCCTATTATTACCATTCCTTTCTCATACGTGTTCTGTCTTGCAATTAATAAAACTATTGTTTGTTCATCTGCTTAGTTTCTACAACATTTACTTTCTCCCAGTATGTCAATGGATCTATCAAATGACTCAATACATTTTGCAAATCTCGTATATAATAACTACTCTAGTAACTGTATTTGGCTCTTTGATAATTCTCACCTGCAGCACTTTACCTTCCTGATATAATAGATACTTATTGCTCTACACAGGTGTCATTCTGACAACTCTATCATTCTTCTGTCAGCACCTTGATTTCACAAGTCCTATATATGTATCTTTCTTGGTTTATTCCTTTGTTTTGCTGGAGTCTATTTCTTTAGTAATTTTCTCTAAGATGTGGGAGGTGTATTTTGAGAGTGCATCCACATTTGTTATTCTTTACTTACATGTGATTGATATTTTGCCTGGGCATAAAACTGTTGGCTGAAAACCACTTTTTCTCCAAATTTTTAAATTTTCTTTTATCCAATGTTAAGAAAAAGTCCAAAGTCATTCTGATACTCTTTGGGTATGAATGGTTAATTTTCTCTGGAAGCTTAAGAAAATTATGTTTTACTCCTGGTGTTTTGAAATGTTGTGGTGTGTTGGGTTAGTCTATTTTTTATTCATTGGACCAGGTGTTTAGTGAGCCCATTTAATTTGGATTGCTGTGTTCTTTTCTGATCCAGAGAAATTTTTTCTTCATTATGTCTAATAATTTTCTCATTGTTTCCTCTCACCTCCCAGGAATTTCTTCATTGGAGACAATGAACTTATATTGATCTTATAAGTCTATTTTCTCTTTATGTTCTATTTTTTCCTATTTATTAGAAGATTTCATTATTTATGTCCCAGTCCTTTTTTTTTTTCTGTTTTTTCCTTCTGTTGCTTACTGTATTTTTAATTTTCACGAACTGTCTTGGTCTGTGTTTCTTTTACAGAGCTTCCTGTTTTTATGGGCTTACGCCTCATATATTTGTATGTACTAGAGATTTTTTTCTTACGTTTTCTTTTGTTCTCTGAAAAATCCTGTTTCCTCCAGGTGTCAATTTGAAGTTTTCCTAAAATGCTACATGATTCTTGACTTTTTTATTCTTAATATTTACAACTGAGGCTTTTCACTATTTATCCTTGGATCTCACTTCAGCCTTCAATTGGTGTCTCTGCATTTCTCGAGAAGAGTTCCAGTACCCTCCAGGGAGGATGAGTTGGGGAGAAGACCTGATGTACATCTGTTGTGCAGCCTTTCTGGCAAAGCGTCTCTCTTCAGCCCATGCCTCAGCACAGCCTTCAGCAGTTCCAGGGTCCCTAGGTGAAGTTGCAAGGAGCATGCCGACTCATTTCTTGGTGATAATGTCCTCGGTAGGCTAGGTGGAAGTTTCTTCTGTTCTGATAAATTAATTACCATCTGCTTCCTTGCTTCAGTAATGTTTGTTAAAAGATTTTTCCACTGTTGCCTTTTCTCTGGCTCTCTTTGTCCTTATGAATTAACATATTTTGGGTTTTCTTAAAGCATGTTAGGTGGGTTTAGAGAGGGAGAAAACACAAATATGAGCACACCATCATTTTTAAGTAGAAGCCCTGTGATATGTTTCATTTCCAAATATGGATTTGTCATTTCACAAGTCTTTATGATGAAGTAAGAATTCTTTCTAACACAAGAATTTAGCCTCTCCATAAGGTGAGAGTCTTTATTTATTGAACTTTGAGAAAATGGTTCATTCTTCATACAGAACTAACAAAAGAGAGTTCATACTTTGAAAACAGGAAAACACACACACACACACACACACAAAACCCCAAGACTTCCAAGGTAGGGAGTCACAGCTTTTTGTAAAACTCAATACCATTTTTAAAATGTGTTCTTAAGTATACTTTTCTTTACAGAGTCATTTAGTAGCATAAAATATGCAGGCAAAATATACATTGTACATTTTGCACAGAGCATACAAGCTTAGGCAAAGAATCTTGACATGTATTGTTCTATTAAGCGAATCTCTCCAGAGATTTACAGATTATAAACTGTAAATGTTACTATTCTGTGGAAACTTAGTGCCAGCAATGAGATGATATCAAATTGCCATGCATACAAAGAGAAGTCAAAAGTCCAATCTTGACATCAAAGGCAATCAGCTAATAATTTAATGGACATGGTTATATGATTAAATTGTATTCATGTACAAGCTATGCAAACAGAAAAAAGAAATGAGGCCATGTGATGAAATAGAGGCTTTCTTTTAAATTTTTGCTCCAAATATTGCTCTGTTTTTATATATAAGAAAAATGGGTGTAAGAGAAACTCAGATGAGAGGACTGAAGAATATGGGATGTATTTGGGACATTTAAGTCATCTCTTTGGCAGAGTTACTACTCTTCCAGGCGTAATGACTTCTATAAATTATTAAAACTTCCAGGCTTGTAGTAATGATTTGGTAATAAGTCCAAATGTATCAGGGCATGAGAGAACATCAAAACATTACACTGAGTGTTAAATGTTATCGTTTGGTCCAGAAATTATGTCAGTAAATAACATCTGCTGGAAATAATTATCCTGCATTTAAGTTGCAAAATGATGAGATATTCTGGGGAAGATTAAATAGAACCTTTATGTTTGTTATAAGAATTCAATAATAATCTTAAAAGTAAAAGCAGAATGCTACTAGATGTTGTATGATTAAGGGTAGACCCATCTCTGGCTTCTGGCTTGTCAGGTTTATGTGTTCATTTTATTGCACGGGTATGAAGCCTGATCTGAGAGCTCAGATAATATGTACACTATGGAACTCTGGATATTTACAATCAGAAATTGTGGCTTCATTCATAAATAATAGTTAACATACCTGAGTTATTTACGAAATACGCTCCTACTTTGCATCATTTACCATCACTTTTTTTGTCCCACATTTTCACGATTTGCCCACTGGGACTTACGGGCTTTTCTTTTTTTGGATAAGAGGACTTAAAGAAATATCTCTCAAAAATAAAGTACTCTGTCCTTGTGTGCCTGTGTGTCCCCAAGTCAGGACTAGAGGAAGGCAAATGACACGTTCATTTCAGGTGAAAATCTCAATAATCAAGATAAATAATATTTTAATGTAATACTTTAAATATCAACATTAATACCAAAAAAACCACTGTGGCATAACAACTAAAGATAATATATTCTGGAACAAAAAAAGGACATTGTGTAAAAACTAAGGAAATGTGAATAAAGCATGGACTCCAGTTAATAAAAACTCTACAATGAACAAAATTTCAAAATTTTTTTTTTATTTTATTTTTTTTATAAAAGAGAGAAAGAAAGAGGAAGAGATTTTAGAAAAAGAGAGAAAAGGAGAAAGAAAGAAACAGCAAAAGGAAGAAAAAAAAGAATGAAAGAGAGAAAGAAAGAGGAAGAGAAAGAGGGAGAGAGAACGGGATTCTTGTTTTATTGCCCAGGCTAGAATACAGTCTAAAAATGGGTATTAAAAACCTCTTTTATGCC